>JAJLZM010000195.1:0-193646 GCA_030572235.1 Ambrosiozyma kamigamensis | reverse complement strand
TTGAACTAAACTTAAACTTTGTAGTGAATTGAAAAATTGTAAAATGCAATAATGATAATTTGATAAACTGTGCTCAACTTTATGGATTAAATAAAAATTCGCCCAAATCCAAAGGAGCCCTAATGTACAAGTATGAAGAGTTCTTAGAATAAACCTAATAAAATTTTAATTTTTTAATAATATTGTTGTAATTTCGTAGTAGCCATTTTGCTTTAATAATAATAATGATAATGATGTTGATAATGATAACATGATATAATCCTAAATATAATTGTTGTATGGGATATAATAATAAATAAAAATGATAATTGTTGTAGTGGATATAATAATAATAATAATAATAATTCTTGTTGACTCAAAATATAATAAAAAAAATTTTTTAGGCAAAAAAAGGATTGATTACGTAAGCGTTACGTAAGCAAAATAAATTTGATGCGAAAGACAGTAAAAATTTATTTTCAGAAAATGCCCGTTTAGCTTAGTGGTAGAGCGTCACACTTGTAATGTGAAGGTCAACAGTTCAATTCTGTTAACGGGCATTAATTTTTTAAAAATTGTTTTTTTATTTTTCTGCTAAAAGTTGAAACCCTTATTTATTTGTTTGTACCAACTTATACTCCGTATAATTCAAGTTCCACAACGTGTTTAACCTTTAACTTACACACCCTTCATCTCTATTGGACCCCTGACCAACTCTTTGATTCCACTGTTCTTTTGAATAATTCCCTTTAAATTGTTTACAACGCCTTCATTTAACATTTATCCAGACTTTTCCTTTTTCTTTCTTATACAAGTGATTACACTATAATCATCATTCAAAGATGTCTACAATAACTAAAAAGTGTAAGAACTGTGGTAATACAGAATTTACACGTGAATACTTAACTGCTTCATCTGATTTAGCATGTACCAATTGTGGTGCTGTTATGGAAGAAAATCCAATTGTTTCTGAAGTTACTTTTGCTGAAACTTCTTCAGGTGCTGCCACTGTTCAAGGTGCTTTTGTTGGTTCTGATCAATCAAGGGCTAACTTTGGAAACAATAGAGGTTCATTAGATTCAAGAGAGCAAACATTAACTAATGGTAAAAAAAGAATAAAAAATGTTGCTATTTCTTTAGGTATACCTGATTTTGTAGCTGATGCTGCTTATCAATGGTTTCAACTGGCTTTAACTAATAATTTTGTACAAGGTAGAAAATCTCAAAATGTTGTTGCTGCTTGTCTTTATGTTGCATGCAGAAAAGAAAAAACTCATCATATGCTAATTGATTTTTCATCAAGATTACAAGTTTCTGTTTATGCAGTTGGTGCAACTTTTTTGAAAATGGTCAAAGCTTTACATATAACATCATTACCATTAGTTGATCCTTCATTATTTATTCAACATTTTGCTGATAAATTAGACTTTGGCAAAAAAAGACTGAAAGTTATTAATGATGCTGTTAAATTAGCTCATAGAATGAGTGCCGATTGGATTTTTGAAGGTCGTAGACCAGCTGGTGTTGCAGGTGCTTGTTTATTACTTGCTGCAAGAATGAATAATTTCAGAAGAACTCATTCAGAAATTGTTGCTATAACTCATATTAGTGAATCAACTATTCAAAAGCGACTGGTTGAATTTAGAAAAACAGGCGCATCAACTTTGACTGTCGAAGAATTTAGAAATCATAAAAAGGTCGAAGAAACACTACCTCCTTCATTTCTAAAAGGTAGAGATACTGAAAAATTACGTAAGAAAAGAATTAGAGAATCAGCCGAAGATGAATCCAATTTGATCAATGATCCAATTTTAAATGCTTTATTAGAAGATAGTGATTTAACAGAAGATGATATTCAAAAGCATATTAGAAAAATTTTAGGTAGAACAGATAAAGATAACAAAAGAGGTGTTAATGGAAGACTGGATGGTAATAAAGTGATTCACGAAATTGAATATGAAGATGCAACAGAAATTAATAAGGTTGAATCCGAATTAGAAAAAATGATTGAAAGGAATAGACCTAAAAACTTATTAATGGTACTACCTACAACAGAAGAAGTTTTAAAAAATATAAGTGATAGTATTTCAGATTTTGAAGATGAAGAAATTAATGCTATTATTTTAACTGAGTCAGAAAGTAAGCTGAAAGAACAACTTTGGGTTGGATCAAATCAAGAATATCTTTTAGAACAAGAAACTAAGAGATTAAAAGAAGAAGCTGATAAAATTGCTGGTCATACCACTCATACAAGAAAGAAGAAGAAAAATAACCAAGGTGAAGATGCCGAAGCATTTCCAACTAATCCTGATTATAATCAATTTTTATCAAACGATTCTACAAGATTTGGCTTACCTTCAACTTTAAATAATGCTTTTAGTGCTGCTGATAGTGCCAAGTCTATGATTCAGAACAAATCATTGAGTAAGAAGATCAATTATGCTGCTGTTAACGAATTATTTGATGAATAGAATCAAGACTAAAGATAACACCTTTTTTTTCACTGACTAAACTATTCTTTCCCTTTTTATGCGCTTTTTAAACTACGGAAAAATCCACTCTTTGCTTAATTTATTATTTGCTGTGTACTTTATTTGGATACCTCTTTGAATAGAGCTTGTATAATTTTGAAATTTATTTATTTGATTTTTTTTTTCAATAGTAAAAGTATATTTGAATAACGTAAGATAAAAGTAAAAATAAAAAATAAACGTGTAACTATAGAAATAAAAAAATGAATGAAATAAATACGAATTTAACTAACCAACCATAAGAAATAAAAAAAATCCCAATTTCAAATTAACAAGATGTAGTAAAGAAACCACTCCATAAAATCATGCTACCATAACACATAAACCTAATAATATTAACCATATCTACCAATTCCATGACAGAGAGAGCAAGTATCAGTATCGAACAAGAATCTAACTTGTCCACTACCATTACAACGAGGACAAAGATAACGACCTATTGGAATTCTTGGATCACCCGGATTAACAATTAATGGAGGAGGTCCACTATTATTAAAACCTCTTGGGACGAACTGGGGAGGAGGAGTTGTATAAAAGACAGGAGGAGAAGGAGCAAAGTAACCAAATGAAGGTTGCATAACAACATTTGGATAACTATTTGAATAAGTACCTGACGGCAAAGGAGTTGGTTGAAATCTTCTCCAACAATTCTTACAAGCATGCCCGTTACTTGTTTTATAACCTGTATTCTTGCATTTATCACAGAAGTAACCTTTTGGATATCTCCAAGGAAGAGACAAATTTGCAGTATATAAATCTTCAGGATTTCTACCAGACGATGAATTTGAAGCAAATCCTGGATGATGTGGAACGTTAGGATTATTTAAAGGGTCATTATTTGAAGAGGAACCACTTGCATTGTTGGCGTTGTTATTATTGGAATAAAGATCATCATATGAGGGAGGATTAGGAGGAAGAGGTGTTTTTTGATCTTGAGATGATAGGTTTTGAGTAGTAGTCATTTTTAAAAGTAAAATATCAGACAATGAAAAGATGAATTTCAGTTATATATGAGTTATACCTAAACTTGAAAACTTTAGGATAAAGAGAGATTTATCTAGAAATTAAAAGTTGATTAATTCTTGGTCTTTTATTCTCGGTCTTTTATATTCTCGGCTGATCAGCTTGTGGCACATTAGAGTGTGGTGCGGGTGGCTGTGTTTTAATGAGTTGTTCCAAAATCGTTCGTCTTCTGGTACACAAAATCACAAAATCACTCCTTATTCCTACTTCATCTGGGTGGAACACAAGTTTAGTTTCTGAATCATCACTAGTATACAATGCTTTGGCTTACAGAACGTCAGAGTATGTTTTTCTTTCTTTAAATTATCTCATTTCAAGTTCTCATTATGCTGTTTTATCTCATCTACAGTACTAACAAAAATATTTATTCTCCTTTAAATTTTTATCAGAATTTGGTGTGTTTTTCACAGCTAGTGGATGTGCTTTATTTATTCTTGGTATATTCACATTATTTGATTCAGCCTTCTTGGCTATGGGTAATATATTATTCATCATAGGATTGGTTTTAATTATTGGACCTCAAAAAACAATTTATTTCTTTACAAGACCTCAAAAACTTAGAGGATCAGTTTGTTTCATAATTGGCATCTTTTTAATCTTTATCAAAAGACCATTCTTTGGATTTTTAATTGAAAGCTTTGGTATTCTAGGATTATTTGGTGAATTCTTTTCAACAATGCTTCAATTTTTAAGATCATTACCATTCATTGGCCCATTACTATCACACCCTGCAATTGCCCCTGTTCTTGATAAACTGGCTGGTGTCAGAGTTTTACCGGTTTAATAACTTGATTTCCAATACTGTCTGATATTCCTAGAAATAAGACTATAATACATTGTAATATTAGTATAAAGGGTTAGTTACTCTTTACCTGTGCTCTACCTACATCATCCCCACATATAAATAACATCGCATATCTCCTTTTTTTTTTCACACTCACATCTATTCATCCTTTTCTTTATATATATAATATTTATATTCATTTAATTAGGTACTGGTTTAATATATCATTAGTTTTTGTTTTCTCCCTCATCAATTTTGAACCTCTAATTAGAAAAGTACAAATCGCGTAACAAAAAAAACATAAAAGATTGAATTGCACTACCACGTATTGCCCAGTATTACCCACAAATTGCCACAATACACTTCTTTGTTGTCTTACAGAAGATATAGAGGCAAATGGCTAAATCCAAACCAGAACAATTTACCAAAGAATGGGTGATCAAAAACTTCAGTAGAGGTTTATCCAAATTGATGGGAACAGCTGAATCTAAAGATAAAAAAGCAGAAAAGCAAAAGCAAAATCAAGAGGATAGGCAAAATATGAAACAAAAAGAAAAACAGAAGAATGATAAGAGAACAGTTAATGAATGGACAGAGAGTTCAAGTTCTGATGACTCTGACAGTGATTTGGAACAACTTAATGAACTTACCTCTAATAACAACAAACAAGTTCCACTTAGAAGATCTACTAGAAGATCTACTAGAGAATCTACTAAACTTTCAATTAGAAATGCTACTAGAAAACCTGCTAGAAGACCTACAAGAAAATCAAATTTAACAGAACCAGGAAATGAATCTATCGCTGCTAGACAAGACCGTCTGGGGCACAGGACAAAACCCATACCTTCTTCCGATGAAGATGATAGTGAAGACAACCAGGAATTATTTAGTACTACAGATATACTTGCTGTTAATGATCGTGAAGATGAATCTTTTAATAAATTACTTCAAACAACTAGATCTCCAAGTTTAAGTATAAGTGATGATGATAATGAATCTATTAAACTTCATCAGACAACTAAGGTTTCAAGAAATGATGATATTAATGTTAATGATGATAGTGATGATAATGTTGATGATGAAGAACATTCAAAAACCAATAAAATTATGGAAGCTGAAGAGGATTTTTATAACGCAAATGATAATTATGATAACTATGATTATGAAATAGATGATAATTATGAAGTTGATGAATATCATGAACACTATGAAGATAATTGGGCATTAAATCAAAACATCGATGTCGCTGTTGAATCCCAATCTGATACTAGAATTGATCCAAACCACAATAGATCAACACCTTTGAAAAAACAAGAGAGTACAGAGTCAAATCATACTAATAGTCAAGAAGATGAATATGAAGAGGAAATCTTTGATTTTCAAGAGATTGGTCCTGGTCCTTTAACTGTTTCAACTGAAAAGAAACGTAAAAGTAAAGATAATAATGTTGAAAGAAGCCCAAGAAGCCCAAGAAGTCCAAAAAGACAGAGGATAGTTTTATTTTCTGAACTTCCAAATGATATACAAGAAGCTATGCTTTATTTTGTTACTCATCCGGAATCTCCAGAAGCTCCAGAAGCTCCAGAAGCTCCAGAAGCCCCAATACCATCTCCCTTATTACCAGTTACATTCCCTAAAAGAAAGAAAAGAATTAAGAAGAAGGGGATCACTGAAGAGGAAAGTCTTAGACTAAAAATACGAGAAGAAAAGATGAAGAAGGAAAGAGAAGAGTGTTTGCAGGCAATGATGTATTTCTCTAGAAAGTAACTTTAAGTAAGTATTTTGTATTGCGTATATACACCGGACCCTGTCCGGAGATCAAACCGTGGCTGTGCCGCCTGAAATGAGAATGAAATTTCAAGTAAACAACAGCAGCGTAAATTTAATTTAAGGAGTAATTTTAAAGGAAAAGATAGAGATTGATCATTATTTCTTCTTCTTTCTTCTTAATTGTGATTCAATTGAATACTTCCCATCATCATGTCTGAAGTCGTCGATTCAACATTGAAGCAACGTCCCTTAGCTACCTCTGAAAAGCTACCTATCTCTGACCCTTCCACTACTGCTCCTGTCGGAAGCTTTAGTTCTACTCAATTATCCACCTTTGATTATGTTTTAAAGGTTTCATTACCTGTTGATCCAAAATCTTTGTCTTTAACCAAAGAATCTGACCTTGATCTACAACAATTGGTTAAAGCTTTGGATTTACACAAATTTTTAGTTGAAGTTAGACCTGATACTAGTTCTAATTATTTATTGGTTTTTGTTAAGTTAACTGATGATGCATTTGATACCGCATTAAAACAAGCCATTGAAATTGATCAAATTTTTGGCGTCACTCCTCCAGGAGTCATTAATCCTTCTGATAGATTAAGATTAGTTTATCATAAATTAACTGCTCTTAAATCAGAAGGTGGTGTTGGCTTAATCGTTGGCGAAGGTACTTGGTCTTACGTCAAAGATATTATTCCTGTTAGTATTCAGGGTGCTATTTTAAATCAAGCTAAAACATTAAAGACTGATTCTTTTAAATTATTTGATACTAGCTATGATGACAAGCAAACTCAATTTATTTTGGACACATTAGGCTCTAAATTCGCCTTTTACTTTAAATATTCATCAACTTATTTATACTATGTGATTATTTTATCAGTCGTTGGTTTCATATCTCATTTCTTCCTTGGTAGATATTCTATCTTATATGCTATTGCCAATCTAACCATCTTAGTTCTTTTCTATTTACATATTTATTTCAATGAAACAAGATTAGCTAAAAAATGGCAAGTTGAAAATGTATCAAAAGTTCAAATTTCGAGAGTTGAAAACAGAGATGCCCATTGGAAAGTTTTAGCTAGAAGATTTGCTTTCACTCCAATTGGTGTTACTGCTGCTTTAACTTTGATTTTCAACCAAATTGGTTGTTTCTTAATTGAAATTTCTTTAACAGAACTTTATGATGGTCCATTTAAACCTCTTTTAGGCTTGATTCCAACCATTTTAGTTTCTGCTCTTATCCCAATAGCCACTGCTATCTATACTATTATTGTCAACCAATATTTAAAATTTGAAAACAATCCAACTCGTTCAGAACAAACTATTTCTTTCTTACTTAAAATATTTGTTTTCAATTTCTTGGCTAGTTATGCAGCCTTATTCATGACTTCCTTTATTTATTTACCTTTTGGTTTCAGAATTAATCCTTTCTTACCACAAATTTCATCTGTGGCTCATGGTTATCTTGAAAAACGTTCTTACTTTTCTGGATACTCTGTTAAAACTGCTGAATATAGCGTTAATAGCCTCAGATTAAACAATCAATTCAAATATTTCATGTTTACAAATCAAATTATTGCATTATTAACTGAATTCCTTGTTCCTCAAATTATTTCTAGAGTTCTTGCTTTATCATTTGTTCAAAAGTTAATTGGTACTAAAGAAGATGTTAAGATTGAATTAAAAGATTCTGCTGATGAAGCCTTTTTCTTAAATCACATTAGAGAAACCTTTAAAAAATCTTCCTATGGTGTTGATGATGAATATAAACAATTAGTTCTTCAATTTGGTTTCTTGGTTATGTTTGGCCCAGTTTGGTCTCTTGCCCCACTTATCTGTGTTTTCTTTGATCTGGTTCAAATTAAAGGTGATTTTTTCAAGTTAGTTAAATTATCCAAACCTCCTATTCCAGAAAGATCTGAAGGCTCTTATCCTTTCCCAATCTTCGTTAAGGCTTTATTATTTATTGGTTCATTTACTTCAGTTGCTATCACTTTAATGTTTAACGGTGGTAGTATTGTTGCTTCAAGTAGCTTTAGTCCTGTTGTTTATGAGTGGTATGAAATTGTTCCAGCTGCTATCATTTCAACTATAAGTGTTCAAGCTTCTGTTTTCTTTGGTGAATTTATTATCGACGAATACTTTGGCGATGATGTTAAACATTTTGATTCTGCCAAAGAAGTCAGAGGAAAATACATTGAAGCTGCTAAATCTCAACAACAATCTGTCAACAATGTTGATTCCATCATTCAAACAGCTTCTTCATTTACTTCCACTTTAGCTGTTAAGGAAGAAACAGAAAAGACTTCAACAAAAAAGTCTGAATAAATCCAATATCTTCCTAGATCTTCCTAGATCTATTGACATCATTATACAATTATTTTTTATCACCACTCACTACGTTGATTCTTGAATTAGTATTCTTTTTTTCCCATCTTTCATTTGATTTTCTGTTTATATTTATAGTGTGTATATGCTACAATGTAGTTTTCTTTTTTTTCAAATATATTTTACTTGTTCTTACGATTACAATGCTAAATCTGTTTCTGTAAATATTCTACAAGAATTATAGAGAAAATATACATATAATAAAATTAAATAGTTTATGTACGAACAATGTCAACTCTAGCTCTTTCCCAGATATTATGTAAATAGTCATTATTTTCAGTTTTTTCTAAATCATCAACATTTAATGCCTTGACTTCAATTATGGCGTAAGAACCATTTGTATTCATTTTCATAAAATGGCCAGGATTAATAACAACCACATTTTTTATTGTTTTAGCAAAATATTTCAATTCAGAAGGAATGATTAAAATATCAGGGGTAGTTTCATTAAATTCAGACAATCCCATATATGAAATATGTAAATCAGAACCAGAAATATGCTGATCTGTATCATCATCACCAATTTGAGAAGATTTATTCTCAAGTGATAATTTTTGACGTTTTTTCAATCCACCTGGAAAACATGGATAATACCTTCTTTGTTCTAAAACATGAGTTGCAATTCTGTCAAATCTAGGTTCTCTAGATCTTGAACCAAAATTAACATCTTTTAAATCTCTATAGATATCATTATTAGAACATCCTATAGACACTTCATTAATTTGAAATGTAGCTGGATTTGGCAAACATTTAAAATTTTTAGATAAACCTAAAACTTTTCTATCTAATGAGTCTTGAGGATAAGCAGCATGTTTAGAAGATGAATCTTTAGTTGAAGGTATGATTACCACTTGAGAAGTTAATTTTTTAAGGATTGGAGATATAACAAATTTAAAAACATCATCTAATGTTTTAGGTTGTCTCTCTAAATTTGGAAAATTTAAATTACCTTGAGCTATACTTGGATGATTAATATCTAGGAATGGACCAAACATAATAATAGTATGAGGTTTAGTATCATTGTTCATTTTATCAACAAATTTAGTAAGAGGTTCAAAATCTAAATCTTTTATTCCAGTATAAGGACCACAAGTAACAACGACTTTCAAGTTATCATCTCCTAAAGTTTCTTTATAAGTTTCTATATCGTCTAAAGATGAAACAGGGGCACCAAGAAAAGGAATTTCATAATATTTTGAAGCTTTGAAAAAATTACCTCCAATATTTTTACCTCTAAAACAAACTATTTGACCTGGAAAAAATGAATAATCAGTTAATTGAGATATATCTAATGAAATTCTTTTACCAATACCACCTAATCTAGATGGTTCTAAATATAAAGAGCTTGAATTTAAATTTGCATCAATATCAGTTGTTGGAGAATCAGGGACTATTCTACCAACTGTTAAAATTTCGTTTTGATCAGGATTACAAGGATTACCAAATTCATCAGCACTAAACTTATAATGATCTAAAACAATTTTTGCAGCAGTATCAATTTGATCATCTAAATAATCAGCAACTTCTAATAATTTCTGATTCATAGTTCTAAATTTATATTTTTGAGGGTTGAATTCAGCATATAATTTTGGTTTTGGTTGATTTATAGATGTTGTTTGTTGGAAATGACCATTCAAGGTTTCTAAAATTTTACCTGATTCGATTGATTTTGAGCCACTAGGTGTAACTTGACTTGTAAGAGGAGATGTGTGATATGCTGGAGAGCTGTTAATAACTGAATTTCTAGAAGAACTAGGAGCTTCAAGTTTTCTTTTTTTATTGGATGATAAAGGCGTTGAAGGTATCATATTAGACATAGAAATGTTTGGTGTATTTCTAATAACTTGTTTTTTAACGTGAGCAGTCATTGGAGTTCTTTGGTTTTGTTTAGTTAACTGTTTTTGTATTAAATCTTGTAAACGATTTAAATTATCTAGAGTTAAAGGTAAATCACCATCTGCAGTTGAATTATTATAAACATATGATTCCCATTTTAAAAACAAATCTTCAGGTGATAAACCAAAAAGTGAAAGTAAATCTTCACACTTTTCTAAAATTTCAGGAGTTTCAACAGAAGCACCAAACTTAGCTGTCAGCTGTGATTTTATAGACATAGCCATGATACTTATTATATGATGTAGTGGTATAGTATGGAAAAATCTATAAAAAAAGTAAATGTTGTTTGGTTTGTTGAACGCGTTGATTGCAAAACGCGTCTTGCTCTTGTTTCTGAATCGTGTGTTAACTATTAACGATTTTGCTTACATATAAAATGATATAATACAACACATTTATATATTAGTTTCAAGTAAATACAAACCGATAATATACTACTTTATACAATTTAGTGGTGGAAAGATACTAGCTTAGAGTCACGTAACTTATTCGTCTTTCTTTTCAGCAGTCTTTTCAGATTCCTTCTTAGTTTCCCCATCCTCTCTACTTTCTCTAACTTCCTTTGCTTCTTCTGATCTCTTAGGAGATTCTTCTCTGTCTCTATCTTCTCTTTTTGATCCTTTTCTAGTATGGTCTCTCTTGCCTTGTTTTCTACCTCTGTTACCTCTTCTTTCACCGAAACTTTGAGCCTTGCTTTCATCATAAGCAACCTTACTGATAGCATTTAATTCAATTTCACCATATTTAGGTTTTTCTTCTTGTGATAAGTATTTTTGAGCATCATCTTCAGATTTAAATTCAACAATAACAGAACCTAAGAAAGCCTTTTGTCTATTTTTAATCATTCTAACTTGATTTGTTGGACCAATTTTATTGAAAAAAGTAATTAAATCATCTAAAGTTGATTCTGTAGGAAAGTGATCAACAAAGACAGATCTCTTGTTAATGACAACTTGAATTTCTTTTTGATTATCTGGTAATGGTGTTTTTCTCTTAACTAATTCGCCATCTTCGGAAACTTCTAACAATTCTTTAGATTCTCTTAAAGCTTCCACAATTGTTTCTATTGGTCTATATTTCTTCATTCTTTCAAATTGTGAGATAACTGAGATTGGAACCCAACCTTCATTTGCTTGTTGAGTGGTGAATAAGAATCTGTCCTTTAATAAGTTGGAATCAGAGAAATAAAATTCGACTTGAGCTAAAATCTTAGATTTTTGATCATCTTCTGTCATTTTTGAATATATGATAAACAATGAGGAATTAGTTCGGTATTTAGGTCGACCTTTAGAGATAAAGAGGAAAAAAAAGTTTTTGAAGAATTGATGGAAAAATAATTTTTTTTAGGGATGTGCGAAAAAAAGGTGTACGGGTGCTGGAAGTTTGGAGCACTGAATTAGTAGTGAAAACACGAGAAACTCTTAAAATAAGTGTAAGATATGGGGGAGTAAGGTCTTATTGTCTTATAAATCTGGTTTTTGTTAGTGCAGTCGAACATAACTTTGTGTTCAGGGAAAAGTGCTTTTAGTAGAGATAACAGTGCATTGAAATTTCTGGCTAATAGCTCGGCATTTGGCTTGAAACTGATTCAGACAAGAGAGATTACCCTTATTTCTTAATTCCCAATAAAAAATAGATATATTTGATATTAATATTGAATTCAATTTATACTGGTGATAAGTTTCAGGTATTTCTTCAAATAAATTCTGTAAGAAATTGTTAACTTCTGTTAATGAATCAAAATCTCGAACAATCAAAATTCTTTTAAAGAAAGAGTCTGCAATTAAGATACTGGATTTTGACCATATTTCTTTATATATCATATTGAAAAAACTACCCGAAAGTTCCTTATTACCCAATTGATATGCACAATCCACAACGACCATGAGTTCTTTCTTTGTTTCTTCATCATTATTTTGTTCTTTCTCAAACTTTTCCAGAACCAAATCATGAATGAAATTTGTCCATTCTTTTAGGTTCTCAGAATTGAGCTGAATGTAATTGTTATTGCCAGATTGATCACCGAGTACCTTTAATGAACTGTATCTTTTTATAATTGGAAGAATTGTGTCAGTATTTGAAGGAAACGAAATGACCTATGAACGCGTTCAGTTAGTATATGAGTTGGTTTGTTGAATAAACAGTCGACATGAGCTTACCTGGGATAGGTCCGTCACAGGTATACTATTGATGATTTCCATTTTACGATAACAACTATCTACCACAAACAACAGAGTATTACTCGTTCAATGTTTAAAAACTAAAGGAACTAATCAGCACCGCCTTGAAATACTCTAAAATTTTTATTTTTTTTTTCTTTAAAAAAATAAGTATCTTTATCAGTGGGTTTTTGCATTCAACAATTTACTTCATACCTGTTTCATAACATGTCCGAATCAGAAAGACCAACCAAAAAGCCAAAGACTTCTATATCAGAAAAAATTGCTGAAAAGTCAGAAAAAGAACTTCAATTAAATCCAAAAAGTCGTTTCAATCAACCTTTAGAATTCCATGATGGAGGTGAATTTAATTTTAATTTAAGACATAATACTTCAAAAGAATACTCTGAAAAACTAGAAACTGGAACTAACAATCCTTTCACTGGTAAGAAATTCACTCAAAAGTATTTTGATATTCTGAAAATAAGGAAAGATTTACCTGTTCATGCACAAAGAGATGAATTTTTGAAGATTTTCCAATCAACTCAAATCATGGTCTTTGTTGGTGAAACTGGTTCAGGTAAAACTACTCAAATTCCACAATTTGTCTTGTATGATGATATGACCCATTTAAACGGTACTCAAGTTGCTTGTACTCAACCAAGAAGAGTTGCAGCTATGTCTGTTGCCGCAAGAGTTGCTGATGAAATGGATGTTGAATTAGGAGAAGAAGTTGGTTATTTCATCAGATTTGACAATAAAACTTCTAATAAGACTATACTAAAATATATGACTGATGGTATGTTATTAAGAGAAGCAATGGATGATCCAAATTTATCAAGATATTCTTGTATTATTTTAGATGAAGCTCATGAACGTACATTAGCTACTGATATTTTAATGGGTTTATTAAAACAAGTCACAACAAGAAGACCAGATTTAAAATTGATTATTATGTCTGCTACTTTAGATGCTGAAAAATTTCAATCATATTTCATGGATGCTCCATTATTAGCAGTTCCAGGGCGTACATATCCAGTTGAAATTTATTATACACCAGAATATCAAAGAGATTATCTTGATGCTGCCATTAGAACTGTTTTACAAATACATGCAACTGAAGAAAAAGGTGATATTTTGTTATTCTTAACAGGTGAAGAAGAAATTGAAGATGCTTGTAGAAAGATTTCATTAGAAGGTGATCAGATGATTAGAGAAGAAGGTTGTGGTCCACTAAAGGTTTACCCATTATATGGTTCATTACCACCAAATCAACAACAAAGAATTTTTGATCCTGCTCCTGAAGCATTTACTCTAAATGGTAAACCTGGTAGAAAAGTTATCGTTTCTACAAATATTGCTGAAACTTCTTTAACAATTGATGGTATTGTTTATGTTGTTGATCCAGGTTTCTCAAAACAAAAAGTTTATAATCCAAGAATTAGAGTTGAATCATTATTGGTTTCACCAATTTCAAAAGCATCTGCGCAACAAAGAGCAGGTAGAGCAGGTCGTACTAGACCAGGTAAATGTTTTAGATTATACACAGAAGAAGCATTTAAAAAAGAATTAATTGAACAAAGTTACCCAGAAATTTTGAGATCTAATTTAGCATCAACAGTTCTAGAATTGAAGAAACTAGGTATCAATGATTTAGTTCATTTTGATTTTATGGACCCACCAGCACCAGAAACTATGATGAGAGCTTTAGAAGAATTAAATTATTTACAATGTCTTGATGATGAAGGAGAACTATCTCCATTAGGTAGACTAGCTTCACAATTCCCATTGGATCCAATGTTAGCAACTTTATTAATCGGATCAGCAGAATTTGGTTGTTCAGAAGAAATTTTATCAATTGTTGCGTTACTATCAGTTCCAAATGTTTTTGTTAGACCTTCAGGTATTGGAGCTAAAAAAGTTGCTGATGAAAAGAAACAGTTATTTGCACATGGTGATGGTGATCATTTAACTTTATTAAATGTTTATCACGCCTTTAAATCTGATGAAGCTAGAGAACTTGGATTACATAAATGGTGTAAAGATAACTATTTATCATATAGATCATTAAAATCAGCAGATAATGTTAGATGGCAATTATCAAAATTAATGGAACGTTACGATTTAGAATTAAATTCAGGAGATTTTGATGATCCGTATTATTACTTGAATATTAGAAAAGCTTTAACAGCTGGATTTTTCATGCAAGTTGCCAAAAGAAAGAGTACTGGTAAAGGTTATATTACAGTTAAGGATTCCCAAGAAGTTTTAATCCATCCTTCAACAGTTTTAGGTCAACAAGATGAATGGGTTATTTATAATGAATTTGTTTTAACATCTAAGAACTATATTAGAACTGTTACATCGATTAAACCAGAATGGTTGATTGAATTAGCTCCATCATACTATAATTTGAATCATTTCCAGAAAGATGATGTTAAAATGAGTTTAGAAAGAGTTCAAGCTAGATATGAAAAGATGAATGAATTACAGGAAGAAAAGCAAAAGAAAGAAAAGAAGAAGAGTAAGAAAAGTAAGAAATAATTTTAAAATAATTTAGATCCAGAGGCTGCAGCTAGCTACTACTTATATGAGGTAGCGTGTACTATAGTTACAACTAATAGATGTATAGTGTTTTTTTTTATAATATGGTTTTTTTTATTATTTACTTTAGATTTGAAGTTTGCATAATTATTTCAAGGAAAGCAAATATATATATAGCTTAATCATTGTAAGACTAATTTAAATTAAAAACTTTATAATAGAGAGCAGAGGAAGAAAGAAAAAAAAGACAGTGTGGAATGAAATGAAGCTGTATGCAACAAGAAAAAGATAAAAAAAACTACAAACCTTATTTTGGATTAATAAAAAAAAGAGATGAGTATTTTTGTACATGTACATAACTATAATTAGATGGCAATAAAAACTTTTTTTTAATTGTAACGGTATATCTAAATCATTATAACATAAAAGTGAACAGTGTAGTATTTATTATTTTATTAATGTGATCTGATTTAAGCCCATTCACCCAAAGATAAGACCTTTTCAATACCTCTAACAACAGTTGGAGTATCTGGGAAAGCAAAATCTTCCAAAGTTTTAGCATATGGAGTTGGAACTTCACAACCTGTAACTCTTTCAATTGGGGCATCTAAGTAATCAAAAGCTTCAGATTCCATAACTTGTGCACAAATTTCGGAACCAACACCAAAGGCTGGGAAACCAGCTTCCACTGTGATTGCATGTCCAGTTTTCTTAATTGTTCCAAAGATTGCATCTAAATCTAATGGTTTAATAGATCTTAAGTTTAAGACTTCAACGGAAACACCGTATTTTTCTTTAACAATTTTAGCTGCTTCTAAACAGAAAATTAAGTTTCTAGAATGTGAGATGACTGAAACATCGGTACCTTCTAATTCAATTTTAGCCTTACCAATTGGAACAACAAAGTCAGCAGACATAGCTTCATCTGACATTGGGAAAGTATCGTTATATAATAATTCATTTTCTAAAAAGACAACTGGGTTTGGATCTCTAACAGAAGCTTTTAATAAACCCTTGTAATCTTCAGCGGAATAAGGAGAAACAACTTTCAAACCTGGGATAGAACCATACCAAGCTGAATAATCTTGAGAATGTTGAGCAGCAACACCAGCAGCAGCACCATTTGGACCTCTAAAGGTTATATTACAAGGTTGTTTACCACCGGACATATAATAAGTTTTGGCAGCAGAGTTAATGATATGATCAATAGATTGCATTGCAAAGTTGAAAGTCATGAATTCGACAATTGGTTTCAAACCTGATAAAGCAGCACCAACAGATAAACCAGTGAAACCCATTTCAGTAATTGGGGTATCAACAATTCTCTTAGGACCGAATTTATCTAATAAACCTCTTGAAATTTTATAGGCACCGTTATATTGGGCAACTTCTTCACCAATCAAAAAGACATCAGGATCTCTATCTAATTCTTCTTCCATAGCTTTGTTTAGAGCATCTCTGACAGACATTGTAGTAGCACCTGCGGTAGAGGAAGCCAATCTAACAGAGGCAGTGTTTATCTTCAGAGCTTGTCTGAAAGATGACTTGAAAGCTGAGGAAGCTAAGGTTGCAGTCTTTGTGATTCTTGAGGCCATAACTGTAGTTTAGATATAAGAATGTATAGGGCTAGGGGGTGATTAATATTATGGAGAAAAAGGAGGAGAGATTGGGGTCGGGATCAATATTTAAATCTTTCAAATAAGTTTCTAGTTGCAAGACAGTTGAACGGAGTAATACCATCCATAATTAATTACTGGTGGGGTGGGTGCCGGTGCGGCGCAGACGCGTCGATAGACTGGGAGAGCCGGAAGAGCCAATGCGCCGCAGAGGGCGGTGGGGCTCTATTTAAATTAAATAAAATTAATTAAATTTTCATTTTCATTGACTTTGGTTTAATTTAATTAAGAACTTCAACAAGATTCAAGATGTGTGGAATACTTCTCCAATATTCTTCTACAATAGTATACACAGAAAATGACGTTAAACAAATACCATTATCCGAAATACCGTCTGTTATCCAACACGATCTTGATGATGAGCTACATCAAGTGCAATCTGAAAAATCATTAGATTTATTCAATTCAATAATTCCAAAAATATTGGCTAGAGGTTCAGATTATTGTTCATATAAATTAGGAAATGCCAATTCTTCCACTCCTGGCTCTTATAGATTATTCTCCTCTGTTCTTTCATTAAGATCACCTTTAACTCAGCAACCATTACAATTAGATGATAGATTTATAATTCAATTCAATGGTGAACTATATAATAAAGAATTGCTTGAATCATCAGAAGATTTGAATGATGTTTACTTTTTACATTCTAAATTAATTGAATTTGATTATGATATTAATAAAACTATTGGTTTTATAGAAGGTGAATTTGCTTATTCTTTGATTGATAAACAAGAATCAAAACTTTATTTTGGTAAAGATGTCTTAGGTAAGAAATCATTATGTTATAAATTGACTTCTGATGATATAATAGTAACTAGTTGTCCTCCTTCTTCTAAAGAAAAATATGATTTCATAGAATGTCTTAATGGTATAATATATGTTTATGATTTAAAGTCTAATAAACTTGATCAAATTGATTTTAATTCAGATTCAAAATTACCTTCCAAATATACTTTATCCAATCCATTACCATTACCAGAATTGAATGCAGTTGAATTAATTAACAATAACCTAACTCAATCAATCAAATCAAGAATTGAAACTATTCATCCTGTTCATCCAAGTAAAGCAAAATTTGCATTATTATTCAGCGGTGGTATTGACTGTACATTATTAGCTGCAATTTCAGCTTCTATCTCATCTCCTGGCACCATAATAGATTTATTAAATGTTTCATTTGATAATCCAAGAACTAAAACTAAACCTTCAAATACTCCAGATAGAAAGTTGGCATTAAAGAATTGGATAAATTTATCTAAGAAATATCCAAATATTAAATTTCAATTAGTTGAATGTGATATTTCTTATGATGAATATTTATTACATAAAAATAGAGTCATTAATTTGATTTATCCAAATGATACAGAAATGGATTTATCAATTGCAATTGCATTTTATTTTGCTTCAAGAGGTAAAGGTAATCAAGTTATTTATGACCCTTCAATTACGGACGTAACATTATTAAAAAGAATAGAATATCAAAGTGATGTGAAAGTCTTATTAAGTGGTTTAGGGGCAGATGAATTATTTGGAGGTTATACAAGACATGAAAGAATAATGACTTATTATTCAAATCAAATCAAAAAGAAAGAAATATTAACTGGTGATTTAAATTATTATGAAGATAATTTAAAATCTAAAGTCATTGAAGAATTACAAATAGATTTAAACAATTTATATATTAGAAATTTATCAAGAGATGATAAAGTTATTTCATGTTGGTCAAAAGAATTAAGATATCCATTTTTGGATCATCATTTCATTAATTTTACAATTAATGAATTATCTATAAATGAATTCAAAATCCATTTGAATTTAGAAACTGGTGAATTAATTAGAAAAAGAGGATTAAGATTGTTAGCTAATTATTTAGGATTAAATTTTGTAGCTGATGAAACTAAAAGAGCTATTCAGTTTGGTGCTAAAAGTGCTAAAATGGAAGTTGGATCAAGTAAGATGAAAGGAACTGATAAATTAAGTTAGAATATAGAATTTATAGTTATTTATTTAATTATTGCATTTTGTGTGTATAATAGAGGAATATTATCCAAATATTCGGATCCGGAAATACATGACCATGCGGCTCGCTTGAACTTCTGAACAAAAATGAGGGGAACAAAGAATTAAAGGAATTGAAATTGAATAGACAACTAGAATAGTTCACTTTCAACACCGTCAATCATCTATAGATAATAATGTCATCTTATCCAATTTATTTCAAAGAACCAATCAGAGTACGTCCAATTCGTTTTAAAAATAAGACAACTTTTCAAAAAATAAAAATCAAATCAAAGTGATTTATTAAAATATAAATATACTAACATACTTTTAATATTAACAAAGTGGTGTCGTTATCATGCATTTAATAAACCTCATTTATTTTATAGTGCAGCTATAGCATTACTAGGACCTGTGTTTTTATTTGGTGTTACACCTTTAAGAAAGAAATTTTTATATGATGATTTAAAACCTTTACCATTAGCTGGTTATCCAATTCCAAAGCAAAAAAAAGAAGTGACTGGTTACGAAGATTAAAGTTATTGAAGAAGATATAATTTTAATAATTTATGTACAGTGATTTTAACAATTTATTTATTAGAAAGATTTTTATGATGAATCTTTTAAAAACTTATTTATTCTCTCTATCATATTATAATACAATATACATGTTTTAAAGGTTATCTATTGTAAATTAATACATTTTAGAATTGTATTATATAAATTATGTAACTATATACAGTGCAGAGTATAGATCAAATTATTGTTAAATATGCAATTTTACCATTTGTAAAAACCTGGACTATGACCTCTAATATTTTCTCTATCTAAAGGATTTGTGACTTTTCTATTGTCACGTCTTTTTGATTTTTCATAAGCTAATCTTTTTTGTGTTTGATTAGTTTTTAATAAGATTCTAACAGAAACATATCTATGAGTAATAATACCAACTCTACCTCTACCTTTACATTCTAGTCTTTTTTGCCATCCACCATCAGTATGAACCCAACTTTCAGCAACATATAAATTGTTTGGATCGTATTTCATGGTCTTTGCATCACTTAAAGATCTTAATAACATTTCTGATAGTTCTCTTGCAACTTTCTTTTCCATAAATTGTAATTGAGTTATAGCTTTTTTCACAGGTAAATCTTTAATTGCTCTTAAAACTATGTTTGTCTTTTTAACAGAAGATTTGATTCTCCAAGATCTTAGATAAATAGAAGGTTCTAAAGCTTGAATAACTTGACTTGATAAATGTAATTTAAAAGTTTGACCATCAGGTAAAGTAAAAATTTCATTGTCTTTATAAAATCCATTTTGTTTTATATTTTGTATGTATAATCTTCTCTTTAAAGGTGAGAGTAAAGAATTAACAGTTTTATAAGGTTTTTGGTTTAAATGAGCTTGTAATTTTTTATCTTCACTTGGTTCAATATAATTAATTTTATCTTGATCAAATTCATCATCATCACTCATAGCTAATTCTTCTTCAGTTTTTGTTTCTTTTTTAGCTGGAATATTGACTTTTTCTTGATTTGTAGTGAATTCTGGAGTTAAGTCACCAAATAATGATGATTTAGATGGAGAAATTGTTGAATCTTTAGAATTTAAGGTTGGAATTGTATAAGAAAGAAATCTTGTTGAAGGAACAAGATGACTTTGACGGCATGCAGTGGAAGATATTATTCCCAGGTAACTCCTGAAAGGTTTTGCAAAAAAAGACATTTGATGCTATTTGATGCTATTTGATGCTTGTTTTATTGATTCGAATACTAGGGTTCTTTGAATTAATGGACAAAAAATTTGGTGAGAAAATAGCGGTCGTGCGAAAGCCAACTCCGCTTACGTCAGCACGGGATTCTCTGCCATTTTCTTGCGCGTGCCAGCAGCCTTCTATTAGTGACTGTATTTTAATTAGAAGATGAAGAAGAAGAATAATGATGGTTAAATTATTATTGGTATTTATTACAATTGCAAGTCAATAATAATTAGCGGGAGTTTCATTAATTTTGTTGGCGGTTTTAGTTTAGATACATGCCACTTTTACCACTGTAAGTGAGTCACTGGTCACTAGACTTTTAAATCACTTTCTCCTGAATCTCCTGTACTTGTCGACCAATCATCTCTTAGAAAACACTATATACTCAACATATATCTTATTAGTTATACAGTCAGTAACCATAAGTTTTATTTGTTAATTCTACTCTGGCGCCACACGCTAACTCCATCTTTTAATTTATTATTATTCCTTAAATTAAACTGGTTATCAATCCCATTTGCCTTCCTCTTCTTTTACTCCATTACACCTACAATTCCTATCCACAACAGTTCACCATGGGATTAGTTTACACTGACCATTTCGAAACTGACTCCTACAGACCAAAGCAACCTACTTTTTCCCCTTGTTCCTACTCAGCTCTATCAAATACTTCTTCGTTATCCTATTTGGCCTCCTTATCTGTGCCCCCCCTCTCAAAGAAATCACAAAGATCAAAATCAAACTCTTCTACTCATTCTACCAGTTCTGCTTCATCTTCAGGTAACTCATCTTCAATAGTTTCCTTACTGTTTAGTCCAAGATCCTCCTTCTCTTCTACAAGTTCTACTAGTAGTGGTATTTTCTCGTCTCCATCGTCAAATTGCCATCATCATCATTACAACAAAACTATCAACAATTATTACAATTATAATACTTTATATGAAGAAGATGAAGAACTAGAAAAATGTGAAGTTCAAGTTTTAAGATGTCAATCATGCCATAATCATATTTGTTTATCCCCTCTGATTATATCGGATAATTTTTATGGTAGTAAAGGACCAGCTTTATTTGTTTCTGGCGTTTTAAATTGTTCAATTAGCCCAATTAAAGATCATAAACATTTTAAAACAGGAAACTTTCAAGTTAGAAATATATTTTGTGTGCAATGTGATATCAATATAGGCTGGAAATACATTTCAGCAGATGATGAAAGAGAGAAATATAAAGAAAGTAAATTTGTTATTGAGCGTAAGCTACTTGAAGTTGTTGATGCTTATTAAAAATTTACAATTCATGATCGATTCATGGTCCTATTAGACTCTTTTGTTTTCCTTTTTGGCTATTCCTATACTATTGCTTCCTCATTTGTTCCTTTTATTTTCAATCTTAGTATGTTTCTTTTCTGCTTTTACAGCTTCATCATTCATTGAACTTGATGATTCTTGTATCAATTATAGTTTTTGATATTCTTTTTGGTTACAGGTTTATATCTTATGTTGCTATTATTATGTTTTTAGTTTTTTACGGTTCCTTTCTATACATCATTTGGTTTTTGTTTTTTTTCATTTTGATCATTTTATTTATTTTATCTTTCATCTTTTATTGGTTTTTGGAATTTGGTTTTTTTTCATTTTACTTGATTTTGGGTTTTTATTTAGCTTTATACTTATATCTTTTCGTTTTCCATTTTGCTTCATTCATATGGTTTTTTTATTTTTCTTTTTATGATGATCAGCTTTCAACTTTTAACTCTTTTTTTAACTCTTATTGTTATTACCTATGATTCCAGGTACAGTATATCCATATAGTTTACTGTTTTCTTTAATTTTTTATACCCTATTACCCTTTTTCTTATTATTTTAGTTTAATTTTGTTTATGATCTCATTTTGTCTCCTATTGTTCATTTTTTTTTTCTTATAGTTTTATAACTTTTATTGGTTCTTTTGTTTTTATTAATAATATGATACTTATTTCGAACTTTTTTGATGTTTTTTATGAATTAAAATTAAAATTAAAGGATTAACAATTGATTATATTTGATACACCTGTACACCTTGGACCCTGGTTTAAAGTGTACTACTAAGCTCTTTGGATACTCCTTTTTTTGTATTATTTATATTTTATTATATCTATAATTACATTAGTTATTTATAAAAAATATAACAGTTAAAAATAAACAAATTAATTAATTACATGACCAACGTAAGTATTCTAAATTTAGGTACTAGCTGTACAGTCTGTACTATACTCATGTACCGTATGGGAGCAACAAATAAAATTGATGGCTCAGACTGTAATTATTAAGCATGGTTTAAATATAGAATATAATATAATCTAAATTTAACTTCAAGGAACAACTATCTATCTTGAAAATCTTGAAAGTCGGCTTATGGTTCTCATCATAGTACGTTAGACACGTACAGGTGGGAGCAAAACTTGGAAATTAAACTGAATTTAAACGGTAGCAATATTATTATTCTCTTGCTTTATTGCTTTTACTATTAATACATATCACCACTGAACATTGAGAAAATCAATTAATAATTAAGTTATAAGTTAAAATAACTTTTGTTTTTAATTAAGCTAGACGAAACAATAAAATTTTTAAAAATCCAAAAGAACAAATACATAGCATAGCATGTATATGTAAAAAATTAAAAGAAAACTTAAAATAAAAGAAAACGATTGAAGAAGTAAAGAAAAGTAAGTATATAGTATAAAGATAAAAAAATAATTAGAACACTTTAATATAAAACAAAATTGAGAGAAAGTAGAAAATTTCCAAACTATACTCTTAGAAAAAAAATAAATTGATGAATCAGGATGAATAAGAAAAAAGATGAAATGCAATTAAAAATTTGTAATTAAATGTACATAAAATTGAATAAATGTATGAAAAGTAGATAGGAAGAATTGAATGAAATAAAGAGTACTGTAACTTGAAAAAAAAAATAAAGATAAAACCAAAAGTAACCACCAAATATAAAGAATAAAACAAAAAGGAAATAAAATAATAAGGAATAATGATTAACTAATATGACTTGTTCTAAAAAATGTATAACTAAATTGTATAATATGTATGGTTATCAAAAACAATCAAAAACAAAATTGGTTAATATATTAATGGTGACGTAAAAAGCCATCATCAGATTGAGAACCTAAACTTGAACTATAAACATCATCGGTATCAATATCATCACCATCATCAAAACATGATCCATTTCCACTACTATTACCAACACTTCTTTGAGATCCTGAATTTAATTTGATATAATTATCTTCATCAATTTTATCAGTTGATGAATGTATATTATTAAAACTATATGATGATGTAAGTTGACGTTCATGATCACTATGAGTTGAAGTTAATTGTATATCATTGTTTGATGAATCACTTTGATGACGATCATGATGATGAGATAAAGTTGGTCTTGCATTTGATTTAACTTTACCATTTGAAAAAACAATTGATGATAATGTATCAACAACAACACCACTATCAGTTCTACCATGTATTGGTGATTTTGCAACAGGTTTTGGCATTGATGGTGAATGTAATGAAGTTCTAGATTTCTTAGATTTTCTTGGTTTAGGTGGAGCTGGTTTATTAAGTGAAGTACTTGACTTATCAGTACTTGGTAAAGAACCTAATGGAACTAAAGGAGCAGGTGTTGATGTATCTGATAACAACAGAGAGTCCCCTCCACTTTGATTAAATGGATATTGATTTGAATAAGATGATGATAAATATCTTTGTTTTCTTGGAGTACCAGCTGAATGGAATGGATCAAGATTATTATCATCAATTGAATTATGATCATAATCACTGCTTGGACGGCTATGAACATCAACATCCTCATCTGAATTTTCATAAAGAACATGCATAACTCTTTCACCACTACTATTATTACTTGGGAATTGTAATGGGGGGATAGGACTGGAATAAAAATCATTATTATCAAATGTAGATCTTGATTTTCTTGAAGGTGGAGGTAATGGAGGTGAATTTCTATAATCATTAGCTTGAGCAGACAATATATTTCTCATATCTGTTAAGTTAGATTCAATTGAATCATAATTATTATTATTATTTGATATATTACTATTATTATTATTATTTGATATATTATTATTATTGATTGCCTTTTCTGAAATGATATTTTTATTTGAAATTGAATCAACATCATCACCATGAATATTAAAAGTAGTAGAAGTTGTTCTATTCTTTTCGACATCTAATGGTAATTCATCTGGGCCATAAAAATGTGTTCTTCTCTTTTTAATTGATCTACGTTTTCTCCAACAAAAGAAAACTAAAAATAAACATAAAATAAAGCCAACAATACAACCCACTATAACACCAGCTAATTTACCACCAGTTAAATGACTTGAACTTGGTTTGGAAGTTGCTCTTGATGAGCTACTGGAATTCAGCAGTTTTTTCAAACCACTTTCATCTGTGGTTATTGTTGCAGGAAAAGAAACAGATGTCCTTGAAGCATCACTATAAGTAATATCAGAATATAATAAAGCAGTAGTTGTAAAAGTTGTTGAAGCATCTGTAACAACTATAGCTTGCTCATAAGAAAATGTTGTTGTATAAGCATAACGGGAACTTGTTGAAGAAATTGATGATATACTAGTTTGTTGTTCATCATCATCATATGAAGTTGAATAATCACTATCATCATCAGACTTGCTGGTAGAACTTGCAGTATGTGCTATAACAACAGTACTATATGGTGTACTTGAAGCATTTGTTGTCCTTGTTTCAGATTCTGCTTGTGTAGATGCTTCGATAGAATCAGAAGTAGTGGTATTGTTATCAATTGAAGTTGAACTTTGTGTTGAGTTATCATCACTATTTAATAGAGATGAACTAGAGGTATCAGTATTTATCAAATTGCTACTATAACTTGATGTTGAATCAAGAGAATTAGCGGTAGCTTGTGTTTCTGAATTTGAAGTGGAATTAGATAATGTTTCAGTATTACTACTTGATGATGTTGATGACGAGGAACCAGATGAAAAAGTAGTAGTTGTTTTAGCTATATAATTTAAATATGAATTAGATGATGAATTTTCTGAAGAAGAAGAAGAAGGAGATGATGATGATGATGGTAACGAGGAAGATAATATACCAATCTCTGTTCCTGTTTGACTTTTGGAGGAAGAGGATGTTGTTGTACTTTGAGAAATATTGGTAGAAGTTATAGAATTGCTTGAATTATCAGTAGAAGTTGTAGCAATACTTGAATTATCAGTTGAACTATTTGAAGTAGTAGTTAATGAAGTATTATCGTTTGTTGAACTAGCAGATGAATTGGGGAGAGTAATAGCTGTAGCTTCACTAGAGATATCAGAAGTAGTTAAAGAAGTTGCCAAAGAGTCAGTTAAAATTGATGAAGTTGAAGTTGTGTCAGAGACTGTTGCATTAGCATAACTGTTATTGTTACTGTACAATCTCTTACCTAAATCTAGTAAGTTGACCATTTTCATTGAGTGAAAAGAAGAAAGGAATAATTCAAGGGGTATAGGATTGATTGAATAGTTGAAAGAGTTAAAAGGAGTGTGAATAAGTTGAAGTAAAGAGTATTGATAAAAAAAGAAGCAAAGGGAGTGGAAGATAAATTAGCTAAAAAATTTGATGATCGGTAATGCTTAAGTTTTCAGTTAGGTAGATGGACAATTTGAACAACAGTGAAGTTGAAACGAGTAGAGTTAGTTGTCGAGTTGACAGCTAGAGCAATGATGTGAAACAGTGAAACGTTCTCTATCTAGGAACAGGCAAGCAGAAGAAGAGAAACAGGGTAGAAGTAGGGACAACTGGGTGAAATTAATTGCTCTAAACAGCGTAAACAATTCTTCCAATTACGCCCAATCAGGTGAACCCGCACGCCGCAGGGTTATTAATAGCACCAACAACAATTTAATTAACAAACTCTCCCTACTTTCTTTCTTTACTAACACGTATTACACAGTTGATATATATATAGCTACCACTTATACTATACTATATAACTTCTAGCTACACCGTATCCTCTACAGTAGTAGCAGAGTGCAACTTGTGCGCAACGTCATAATTAGTACGTGTCTGTAGCAAATCACAATAAAAACATTGAAACTTTATTCCAACTATTATTATTTTAGCCTTCTATAAAAATATCTATATGTATAAACCTAACACAATTAATTAACACAATTATAATAACAAGAAAACACAATTAAGATAGTAGTAGTAGTAGCAATATAAGCAATAATAATAATAATGATATGATAATAATAATAAAAACAAAATATAAAAACAAACACATGTATACTATACGTATAACTGTAAATATAAAAAAAAAGAGATAAAGAACCGGTGTGATGATTATCAATGTAATAATAATAATGAAAAGGTATATATATGTAAAAAAAAACGGTTCATGCATATACAGAGAGATTGATATAGCAATATTATAATAATAATAAAGAAAAAGAAAGAAAGAAAGAAAGGCAAACACAAAAAAGAGATAGCTAGCTATATATATAAAACTAAAATAAAACGAATGAATAATGAGTAAGTAAAATAAAGCAAAGACAGATAATAAACTGTATATGGTAGTAGCACAACATAACCAAAAAAAACAAAACAAAAACAAAAAGGATAAAAATGCAATTTAACATAACATAAAAAAAAGGGATACTATAATCATTTTAACATCTAATAATTGTATAATTTGTAATTTTTTTTTTTGATTTTAATTCCATAAATGTAGTAAACAGAATGACATGAGAAAAAATGAAAGAAAATGCAACAAATAAAATGTAAAATAATGTAAAATAATGTAAATTGTAAAAAAAAAAAAAAGGCACAAAAAATCATGAAAAAAATGAATGAATGAATGAATGAATGGATGGATAACTTTTTAAAAGCAAAAATGCAAATTGATAATAATAATAAAAAAAATTTATAATATTTTATGTATGTCTACTATTGAGAGAGTTTTTAAAGAAAATGAAATAATAATGAGAATATAAGAATGATTTGTATTCAGACTTAATAATAAGCAAAGTTAAAAAAAAAGCATAGATGTTCTAATAATAATGATTAATTTGTAGTATTACTTCCTCTTAAATAATTACTCAGTTCAACTAAGTAAGAAAAAAAGTCAGTTAACCAACAGGATAATCCATACCAACTATGAAATTCCGATATATTAGAGATAAATAATTCTTGATTAACATCATTACAAATGGTTGTAATATATGATAAAAAATTCTTAGCAGGCATACTTGGAACTCTTAATGGAATTGCACTAATTGATCCAATAATAGTTTGAATAATTAATTCTTCTGATTTTCCTTGTAACATTTGAAAAACTTTTGGTATATCAGAACGTAAAATATTCATTGCAACAGGTTTAACATGATCTGGTAAAATTAAATCTTTTTGTAATAATTTTTCTGTATCAACTCTTAACCAACCTTCCATCATTCTTGATCTTAATAATGGATCTGATAAATTTTTAGCTAAACCTGATGATAATTTCATAAATTTAACTAATCTTTCACAAACTGAAACAAATCCTTTAGCTGATTTAATCTTTGCTGCTTTAATATGTTCAGGTATAACCATATCATGAATTGTATCTAATAATCGACTAACTAAATTAGATATTTGAAAAACAACATTTTCAGGAACACTTTGAATTGCAACTTTAGTTAATAATTTAATAAAAGCTTTATATAATTTAGTATCACATTCACCAATCCATCTTGAAACTTGTGGTTTATTTAATATTTTAATTGCTTCATTTGATTTTGAAAATCTATATTTTGTTAAACCTTCTAATAAACTTTTAACTTGCATATATCTAATACAATAAAAAGTATCTTTACAAAATTCAGAATATGAAACAGAAATTGTTTTAGCTGCATTTTGATCTTCCATTGGAAATAAATGAATAAATGCTTCAATTGAAGGTGGAACAAATTCATGTGTTTGTTCTCTTAATAAAGGTGATAAATATTCATCTAAATTACGTGCTAATAATGGTTCATTGATTAATTGAGTATTAGTAGTATGTAATTCTTCTTCTTGTTGTTGTAATTGATCTAATGTATCATTTCCTGTTAAACTATTATTTGTTGATCCAATTGGAGGTATTTCAGTAATAGTAGCAGCTGTTGTATTTGAAGATTCTGTTGGAATATCTTCATCATAATCTTGATCATCAATTAATTTAATACCACAATAATGATATCTTGAATAACCTCTTGTACCTAATCTTCTTGTAGTTAAATTTGGAAAAACTAATTTAACTAATTTTCCAAATGAAGCATTACATAAAGGAGTAACCCCATTTTCTCTACATAAAGAAACATATTTTGCAAAGATTCTATTACGTGGACAAACAGCTGTTTCATCAGCTTCAACAGATCTCATTAAAATAACCATTGCAAATATTTGATGTTGTTTCTTTTTATCACTTTCAGCTATTCTAATTTCTCTTGAATGTTTTGAATTATTTTTTGAAACTTCATCAACTTTATTTTCAGCCATTGTAACAGGTAATGCTAATTCATCTAATGGAACTTCAACACTTTTACGTGCCAATTCTAATAATTCTTGATCTGTAACATCATAAACTCTTCTCATTCTTTTTCTATCTTGATTAATTCCACTCCAATCAGCAGATTCTAAAGAAGTTAAAGAATCAGATTGAGAATGAGTACGATAAGGAAATGGGAAAAAAGGAGTTTTTCTTTTATCTAAGATTTGAGGAGAATTTGGAGTATATTGAGGAGATATTGTTGATGTTGTATATTGAGCATATAAAGGTTGAGAAGAAGTATTTAAAGGTTGAACTGGAGTTGTACGAATGATATTTGAATAAGGAAACATTGGTAAACCAGAGTTTGAAGTGGTAGTAGTTGTTGAAGTCGATTGAATTGAAACAGGAGTATGTTGTTGATTTGGAATTTGAGATTGATTTTGTTGAAATGTATCTGTATTTAATACTAGAGGACGATAAGAATTTAGATCATGATGTTGCTGTTGTTGTTGCTGTTGTTGCTGTGTTCTATATTGTTGTTGAAATGCATCATTTTGATTATTATTATTATTATTAATATTTCCTATTGAATCAGTTAATGTTGGTAAAGTAAGGTGAGTAGGTAAAGAAACTTGAGGTAACTGTTGAGTTTCCATTTTGATTAGGTTAGGGAAGTGTCTATTATCAATCTGTTGTTGTTGTTGCTGCTGTTGTTGGTGTTGAGGGTAGTATTGAAAAGGAGGTAAAGGTTGTTGTAACGTCTGTTGTGGAGGGTATGAATTGAGTAGTTGATTATTATTTGGATTACTGTCTTCTGCCATTAGATAAGAAAGGGACGTTGAAGAAGAAGAAGAAGCCTTCGCACTGATTGAAGCAGTATTTGAAGTTGAATTAGATGTAGAAGCAGCAGTTTGAATTGAAGTCATAAACCCGTCCTTTAATATTGATTTGAAAAAGGAAGTTGTGCTTATAGTAAAACTAAGTAAAGGAAAAGTAGTTGAAAAAAAACTTGATCAAATATTGTGGTGAGGACAAAAAAAACGGAAAAGAAAAGATGTAATTAATTAACGGTTAATTCTCTCCTCCACAAGTTTTATTATCTAATTGTATATATTTATTAAGGATTAAATTATATAGTTAATTGCTTAATTATATAAGTTTTTACGGGAAATGGTAAGACAATTAATGATTACAAATTATATGCACATTTACATTTAATTAATCGATGAATTCCAGATTTGATCTGAATTTCGATATATAATTTAAATTTGTTAATTTCGTATAAATAAAGATTAATCCCCGGCTTGAGTGTGTACGTTGTAATAATAATTATGATATGATAATGAGTTGAAAGTTGGAACCACAAATCAGCAACAACCCATAGGTAGGTGTTTACAGGGATTGGGTGGATTTCACTGGTTGCTGGCTAGCACTCCGTTACGTGGAGACACCCTGATTTTTCAGTCAATCTTGATCCTTCTTGAATCTTGATCAATTCTTCTTCTTAGGAACATCGTACTTACCCTTTTCGCTTCACCCCTTCAACCATTTATCCCATGCACTATACGTACGTACATTCACTGATTGTTTCAACTTTATAATTAATTGTATAATTGTTCAATTAAGTTGGACTCTGAACTCTGGACAGATATGTTAATTGTATAAAGTGGTAATATATGCAATCCCGATTCCCGAATTAAATTGGTGTTTTTATATATAATTCCTAATTTGTAGATGTTTCATGCACTCCTGATCGTCGCCTAGCTAGCTGGAAGGATTCCTATAGTAAATTAAAATTAAATCTTTAAATATATTATAACGTTAAAACTATATGCTAAAACATGCCGTTAATCAAAGGGTATCGCTATACCCTTCTCTTTATTCCTTTAATTTGGGTTATACCAATAGAAAAGTTGATCAAATATGTTAATTGTGAATCCTTGAATATCTTTTGATAAATATAAATATATACATTTTTCATTATACATATGTTCTCTACTTCTAGTTGATTTGAAAATTGAAACAGACGAACAATTAAATAAATTGAATGAATTAAGGGGGAAATTCAATTCAAAGTTCTCTTCTTCTTTAATTTGCCTACATTTTATTCCCGTAATCCAAGGACATATATGTTATAAAGATACTCAATATTAATTAATCGTAATAGATAATTCTTCAGAGGCTCCAGAGTCCAGAGTCCAGTGTCCAGAGGAGTACGACTTAGAAGACAATTTTTAAATTTTAAGGGATATAAAATTTTTAGCGCTCATGATTCACTCGCATTAATTAAGGAGAGAAACTGGGATTCTGGGAACGGGCCCACCTTATAGGCCACCAATATAGCCCACTTAATTGGCTAACTGGCTACTGTATACCTATTGTGAAGAAAAACGTACAATATATTTGAAACAAAGAATTCATACTGTTACTATGAATTTTTCCGTACGTAGGTATTACTATTACTGGGTCACATCTATCAAAATCAAAAATTACTGTGTTGGGCCAGACGCATTTTAACCACCGCCGAAGGAAGGAAGGCTGGCCGAAAGGAGAAGAGGATTAAGAGCTCTTAATAAGTTAATTGTGATTTCTACACAACCATACGTACTCAATTATCATACAAAGGATTAGTACCAGTGACTAACAGTTATTCAATAGAAGATATGTCAGCTCAAACTTCAAACCATTTCTCCAGAGCTAGTTCCACTGGAATAATAAGCGTTTAATTGTATCTTTTTTTTTAGGTAAATTTCCTTTATAAGCTGCCCCCTTTGGATTTTAAAAACACTCTGAGTTCGATTGTGTTTTTTCATCATTATAACTAGTTCTATTGTGTCAATTCATGCTATATAATTTAATCAAAAGTAATGGCTGTCTATTTCTTTAAATTCTTCTTACTTACAAAGTGTCGTACTATATCTCTCCAAATACCAAAGACTTTGGTTTATCTAACTTTTCAAATCAAAAAATAAACTTTCAACAAATGAAATACCTATCTTTAATCAATTGAGTCGGCTGGTCCTTATAACCAATTGCATTGTGTGGTACGTTGCAATTGCAATTACAAACAAAATGGTTGAAAAAAAAAGTATACTGTAGCGTATAGCCTGTAGCTATATAACGTAGTTTGTACATGTTATAGCCTGTGGGACTTAAGTTACAAAAATAACTCAAATTAAAGGTCCAGAATTTCAACAATAATCTAAGATTATTTTAATATTATTGTAGTACTGACTCTGATGATAATTGAGCCATATCAATGATATCACATATCCAAATCAAACCATTTAATTTAATTTACATCAATTATAAGAAAAAAAAATTAAAGCTATATCTAAGAAAGAATTATAATTTAGAATTATTAAAATATATCTTCAATACAACTAGTCAATACTTTTCTTCTCTTTGTCATTTCAAATTCATCAGATTGATATCTTTTATTATTATCATTAATTTCATCATTTATTTCTGGATTTATCATAATATTTGAATCATTAAAATTTTCTCTTTCATTATACAAAATTGGATATTCATTATTATTATTGTTATAATAAATAATCGTTCCTGTATTTTGTATATTTGGTATTATTTGGGGATATGTAGTAGTAGTAGTAGTAGCATAACCACCAGCAGATTCAATTACTGGTTGATGATGGATTGGTAACAATGGTAATTCTCTAGTTGGGTCAATTGCATTTAATATTTCAATATCTGTTGTATTATTTATAAAATTTTGGAATTTAAAATATAAATCTTGATAATTCAATATATTTACTCTTTTTGAAAAAAATAATTTAAAATCATTTATAGTTTCAATATCATTAAATTTAGGATTTTTTAATCTTGAAGGTAATTTATCTGGATATTTAGTAACTTCTTGTTGTTCTAAATTTATAAATGATGATTGTGTTCTTAATGTTCTAATTGTATATTCTTGACTACTTTCATAATCATTGGGTTTAGATTCATTTGATGATGATGATGATGATGATGAACCAATTGATTGCATCTCTCTTTTAATTAAAATAATAGCATCATTATCAGTTAAATGAACATTTTGTATATCTTCATCAATTGGAAATAATAATTCATCAATTATTGAACCTCCTCTTTCTATATTATTATTAAATGAATCACTTAAATAACCTTTTTCTTTAAATTCTTGAATTAATAATTCTAATTGTTTTTCTTTAGCTAAATCTTTAGAATAATATTCATTTGAATTATCAGAATTTGAATTTGAATCTGAATCAATTAATTTAGATTTATTAAAACCATATGAAATATAAGGTTGAGAATTTGATGTTTGTAATGATTGAATTGCACCCATAACATAACCAACTAAACCATATTTTGGTAATTCTATATTTTCATGTTTAGAATCTTTTTCTTCTTCTTTAATTATTCCATTTCTAATTGTTTGAATATATGCTAATTTAACTAAACTTTTAAATATTCTTTTAAAACCAAAATCTAATGGTTGTAAAATATGTTCATGATTTAAATCAATTATATTAATTGAAAAATATATAATTTTTAAATGTTTAAATTTATCTAATGGAATTATATGAGAATATAAATCATCTAAAATTAAAATACTTGGTTTAGATAAGATATTAGTATCAATATATTTCAAATAACTGAAAAAAATATCACTTGTTAATAATCCATTTTTATTATAATAAATATTTGTAGATTCAGATTCATCATTATCAGTTAAAGGATCATTTGAAACAATTAAAGGATCAATAATCATTGAACCATCAGCATTAGTTAATAATGAAACAGTAACTAGATTTGAAGGGTCACTTATAGTTAACCCATTAGTTATTCTATTTAATGAATCATTACCTTTTAAAAAAGTTGGTCTTGAATTAAAAGAAATTTCATCTAATTGAAAAATATTGCTTGGATTATAATTTTTAATTAATGTTTTTAATCTTAAAATTTCATTTTCAATTGTACATGGATCAATTAAAGATTTATTACTATAAATTGTATGAGCTAAATCTTTTTGAATTGAATATCTTTTTTTAAAATGATGTAACCAACCATTTGATTTACAAACTTCAGAAACGTTTGTATTATGATAATTTCTTGATAATTCAGACCATTTTTGAGTTAATACTTTTTCAGTTAAAGGATTGTTTTCATTACATGATTGTTCATATAATAAACCTAAACATTTTGTAATTTCAGGATCTTTAAATTTTGGTCTAGTTTTATAAGGTTTATTAAAATTTAATGAATAATTTTTATAATCTTCTCTTAAATGAGATTCATTTAAAATCCATCTATTTAAAGTTGATTTAGTCATAGAAAAAGATCTATTTTTAAAATGATCAACAGAATCTTGTTGAGTTCTTTCAGCAGATGCATGAAACCAGTCCAATACTTCAATCTTTTGTTTTAAAGTTGCTCTAGGTAGTCTAATTGGAACATTTGAATCCGATGACATTGAACCTCCTCTTGCACTTGTTTGTGATTCAGCAGCAGCAGTAGGAATCATATAAAAAGTATTATTATTATTATTATTTGATGGTAATAAAGGTTGTTGATATTGTGGAAATTGATTATTATTATAAATAAGATTTGATAAATTAGGATCATTTTGATTTTGATTAGACATAAATGAGGTTGGAGGGATAGGAGTAGGTAAATTGAAATTATTAATTTGTTGATAATCATTATAATAATAATCATTTTGATAAGGAATGTAAATGGGAGCTTGAGCTTGAGTTTGAATTTGATGTTGTGAAGAGAACATATTATTATTCATGATATTATTGTTTTGATAATTTTGAATTGGGATTTGATAAACATTCTGGATATTACCTGAAGGGTCTTCATTAACAGTCACAAGAGTAGTTGTTGGCATAATGACATTATGATTTGTTGGTTTAAAGGTATTAATAGTACCTTCATTAATATTCATTTCAGAGATTAAGGAAAGGGTTGTTGAGCAAAAAGAATATAGTAGCAGATCAAAAAGTTGGAATGGGGAACCTTTTAAATAATTGAATGGGATGGGATGGGATGAAAGTTATTTATTCAAATGATAAGAATTAAAGTTAAAAGTTATTTATTTAATGGGGATAAAGGAGTGTGAAGAAAAGAGAGAGTAATAACAATGGATTAATGGGTTCTTTTATTGAACAACATGTTGTCAAGAGCTCTCCACCAGGCCGGCGTGTTGTGATTATCATGGACAGCTGTGGATGGCCCATGGCATGAACTAGAGAGTGTCGATGAGAGTAACCACCTGGCGATGGGCTGGATGTTTATTGGGCAGTTTACTAAGTTGGGCATCGATCGGTATATCCTGATTCCTGCACCGACCGATACGTTGATAGTACTTTTACTAGTTTTACTATTGTTTTAAAACCTTTTCCTAGAATATACCAAGACTAACAGCAACTTCATTTCTTCAATTAGTAATTCAAATCTCTGTGTTCAAAGTTCATGCAAACTATAACCTATAGCTAATTGTATAAAGACTACTACACCACAATTTTAACTTTTAAGTCATATGGTGGTAAATTTGAAACATATTTTATTTTTATTTATTAATTATTAATAAATAATTTATTATTCACTCAATTTCATTAATTATAATTAAAAGTGCTTCTTTCGAAAACTATAATCAAATTATAAGCTAACTATAGGCGATTATAACTTATAAGTTATAACTGAACTATACAGCTAGACTAATAATTAATACAGTATGAACAACATCTATAGCTATATATCTCATCGGATTCACGATTAAATATATTCTTTGATAATTTTATAGTATTCAATTTGATTAATTCTTCAATCTATATCAGATTCTATCTCCAATGAGTCCAATGCAATCTGATGATCTGATTTATTTTAATTCCCCAATTAATCTGCATGATGATTCATTGATGAAGCATATATATCGATGATCGATGACCTGATCAATCGATATCATTACATTATCAAGATTCAAGTTATATCGATCATATATCAGTGATAGTACGTACCACGTACGTACTGTTCTATAATTAAAATTAATTATATTAAAATCATTATTATATGTTATAAATATACATTCATCGATCTATGCTGGCTATACACGATTGACCATCATATTAACATATAATTTGAATCCTATATCTCTTTCTCAATTATCAGGATTAATTAATTGAACGTTAATTGATAACAAATTTAATTATTTTTTTAATTTAATTTTCGATCGATATATCGATCGCGATCTAAAACAAAATTTACAAAAACGCGCGTCGATCCAATATATGCGATGCACGCACGCGCATATATGCATATTTATGTCCGGATGTGGACATAAATGCACATCATGCATGCGGGATGAGACATATATGTGCATATCTCTAATTTTCTATATATATATAATTATAATTATTTTAATTAATTTTATATATAATTAAATATTAATTGTTATATCGCGATTCGCGATCGAATCTCTTACTCTCTATTGAGTCTCTAATAGTCTCTAAATTATAATAATACAACACTTAGTTTTACTAGTATTTACAATACTATACCTCAATAGCTATTTGGCTGGATTAGTATGTACATACACTATATTAATATATGATAGTAAAATACATATACATTTTATATTATACACAGAGAATATCTTATTTAATTATTTTTACCTTCACCTTGTCCTGGAAAATCAAGATTCGAATACTTAAACATATCTTTGAAAAAATCTTCAAATGTTTCAAAATTGGATGTATCAGGTAATAACATGGCACCATTTGTGTCTGGATGTGTATTTCCTAAATTTAAAGATGGTGACATTGACTCTCTTAAAGCACTTAAAGTTGGTGTAACAACCTGTTCTGTTGATGTTGAATTATTCTTTTTATTAACAGTTTTCGAATTCTCTGTTATATCAAACTGACTACCACCATTATATCCAGATAAAAAATTAAAATGAGATAAATTATCATTTTCTCCACCTATCAATTTTAATGAAGATGGATAATCATTAGCCATCGAAATTTGATTAGTGAAAAATGCTTCTGGAGAAGATCCATTAGATGCATTTGAAATTAATTCACTATTATTCATAACACTGTTACTAAATGGCATATCTTCAGGAGACAATTTCAATTGCTGTTGTGAATGACTTAATGATTTATGCTTCTTTCTTTGTTTTGATCTTTCTAAACTTTTATTAAATCTTTGTGTAATTGAACCTTGTCCAATAGATCCAATTTTTTGTTCATATTCCATAACTTGATTTGCATTAGCCATATCAACTAACTTTTTAATAATTTCTGAAATTGTTTCTGTAGCATCATTCATTTTTTCACCAATTTGATTTAAATGCCAATAACTTTGAGAAATTAAACTTAATGATTTTTTTTTATCAGCTTGTGACATAAAAGCTAAAAAATCAAATAATGTAATACAAGCATAAACAATTTGATTTAATTGAAAAGATGGTGAACCTTTAACAAATTTAGCATTTAATGAAATCATACTATTCAAAATTTCAAAAGAATAATGACATGCTGTTCTATATGCATTATGTAAATAACGACTTCTAGAATCTTTATTTAAACGAATATATCTTCTAGACAACATGATATAAGAAAAATAATAAGCAAATGTTAAAACTTGTGAAACATCTTTATTCACTATTTTATTCCATTTAACTCTCCAATGATAAACATTTCTGGATCCTAATAAATCATTTTCAAAATTGCATTCTAATGCTTGTATTCCTTTACGAGTTAAATCTGATGACAATACTATATATAATTCAATTTCAGCAACCTTAATTGCATCACCAACTGTAGCTTGTGGAAATCTAATAGTTAAATCATTCAATTTAAAATATTCCTCATTTATCATAATTGGTCTTCCATATCCAATGGATTGTTGTAAGTGACATGAACACATTGAATTGAATATTCTTAAATGAAATAAATCATCATCACTGTATTCATCATCTTCATTAACTCTCTTAAAAATATTTTTCAAATCTATTGAAACAATTAAATGTTTAATACCAACACTGGATAATAACCAACTATCAATCGTTGACTGTCTAGGTTTTCTAGCAAAATTATATAAAGATAAATATAAAATACCTTCAATATCATGATCAGTTATTGGTTCCATTATTAAAGCTTTACCCAATATTTTAGTAGTTAAACCATATAAAGTATTTTGCTCTTCAACATAAGTGAAATTTTTATCAAAACACATTGCTAATAAAACAAAAACACAGGTAGTAAAAGGATGATCAATAACGTATTGTCTATTAATTTCAGTTATACCACCAGGTATAATCCAGAAATGTGAAACTTCAAGAAATGATTTAGCCAATTCTAAACATAATTCTTCATGATTTGAATAGAAAGCAATAAATTCATCACAAGATTTTCTAAATGGTTCCATTTGAGAAACTCTACTGAAAATTTTAGAATCAAGTTGGGAAATTACATTCAATGGAGCTAATGAATCATGTCTAGGAAAAATGTGTAAAGGTATGAGAGGAGCAGAACTTGTTAATGATGATTTCAGATCTAACATGTTGATTTGTTGGTGCTGTTGCTGATTTTGCTGTTGTTGTTGTTGTTGTTGTTCTATATTTTTTGAATTCATGGTTTCTAATATCAAATTAAGCTTTGAGTCAAATGATGAAATCGAGTTTTCAATGCTTTGGAATCTATTTTCAAGTTGGTCAGAACTATCTTCTGTTGTATTCAAATTTAAGCTAAGTAATGGTGACTTCTTTCTATTAACCGTAAGATCACTTGAATTTGTATTTGACATTGATAAAGAACAATCAAGCCGTAATCTATGACATCTATCACAACTTCTAGATTCGGGTTTAAAAGAGCATTTAGTTTTCAACTTTCTGCAGTTATCACAAGAAAAGATTCTTCTTTTTTTCTTATTCTTAGTTTGCTCATTACTGTTGATACTGGCAGATGATGATTTTCTTTTCATTGTTGTTTCTGACTTTCCTGGATGATTGAAAGGTTTTGAATTAGAGCTTGTTATTGCAATTTCAGGTGGTGGTGAATTTGATGGACTTTGAGTTATTGGTGTTAGTTTCTTCCTTTGATGATTATTATTGCTATTGATGTTATCAGAAGAATCTTCTTCAAAAACAGGTAAACCACTACTGATTTTGAATAAATCAGAGAGTAAAGAATCATTTTCAGTTTTACTAGTATTGATATGATACATTCCAAAGCTTCCTTTTCTAAATGAAGGCACTTGTGTAGAAGATTCACGATTTGAAAGTAAAGAATTGTCGATTGGTTCTTGTAAAGACTGTTTTGTTGGGGAGGAGGAGTTTGTACTTGGACTGGTCATTTTCAAGGTAGATATTATAGTAAGAGGCCATTCAGTAATTTCAGTTGTTGTTGCTATGATAGTAAGATCTCTGGCCGATGAAACTGGATCAATTAAGTCACTGGACTAACTGTATATAGTAAAGGAAAAACAAGCAGAGTATTCATTTGTATATACTGGAAATAAATAACTTTCCGAGATACTATCTAGCTTGATTTCCTTATCAATTCGACGAATTCGTTGAATTTCCAAGCGCGCTTTTAATGCCTGATTGGGCGTAGTAAGAAATTAAGATGATCGATTGAGATTGAAATTTGAAATTCATTGGATTACTACTCAATTATAATTACAACTTACAAGTTAATTATATAAAGAACCATGAAGAGTGTTTGCAAATTAAATTAGGGCCTATAATACACATTTAGAAAAAAAGAATAATGCAGTTATTGAAAAAAAAAGATCAAAAAGCAATAGAAAAGAAAAAACTTTTATAACCATAAATCATGATAAATTACCACATTGAAAATAAAACTAAAGCAGCAAAACTAGAAGCAAATATGATTTTCCATAAAAATGAATCATTTGATTTGTTTATTGAAAAAGCTCCATTTTCTAATGTATCTGAACTCTGGGTACCGTCTGAAGACCCTGGTGATTTATAATCTTTCATTTCATTAACACCAGCAGCTCCTTTAGTAATTTCACCATTATCATCAACTAAGAACACTTCAGTAGTCTTAGAATTACCTGAACCACATTCAATCTTACCACCTCTCACAACATCACTAACTTCATCTTTGATCCATCTGCTACAATCAAAATTTGGAGATGATGACTTCACAATAGCACTACCTTTAACAATTCTTAATTGTTTTAATGTACTGTCTTCTAAATTACCTTGAAATTCAATGGCACCACCAATTGATTTTAATGAAGGGAAGAAATCAACTTTATGTAAATCCATATTATCAATAATAATTAATCCACCACCAACATCTTGTAATGAATTGAAATCAGCACGTTTTAAATTGCTATTCTTACTAATACTTAATGATGCACCAACTCTTTTTAATTTGGGAAGTTTTAAATCACTAAACTTGTTATTTAAGAATTCAGCTGTAGTTTCAACACTTTCTAAGGAAGACATTTCTAAAACATCAGCATCTTTAATAAGAATATTTTTTGCAGTAGTTAAATCTTTTAAAACAACTTTTAAACCTTTTGAATTTGCAGCAATAACCAATTCACCTTCAACTTCTTTAACAGTGGATTCAATTCTTTCTAGAAATCTATTATTATTGATATTCAATCTATTTAATCTTTCAACATTAAAACCAACAAACCCAGTTAATGAAGTATCTTGCATAACAACAGATCTAATCTTTTTAATACCTCTATCAAAATTGGCTGTACTTAAAATAGGTAAAACTTTCCATTCAATTGTATCAACTGATTGTAACTTTGGAAATGCTAATGAATTTAATGAAGTTAAAGTATCTAAACCTAAAGTACCTGTAACAGTATGTAAATCTGGAGCTTCAACAACTGATAAAGTAGATGCATTATGAATTTCAAAACTACCTTCAACAACAGAAACACCTTCCATGATGAATAAAGAACTATCAAATTCTGTAACTATAATATTTCCATGAACAGTTTCACAACCAGAAAGAGCTGTTAAATCTGCTTGACTTTTAACTTCAAAAAGAGACTTGGAACATGAGGATTCAGCTATTGTAGGAATATCAGAAGAAGCATTTTGATAAGGATCATTTGAATTTGATGAAGAAGAGAAGGCTCTCAGAATAGCTCTACCAGGATTGGCAGCAGAAACAAGATTTGGAATCAGAACAGAGAGTAACAATAGTGATTTGCTTAATTGACACATGATTCTTATATGATGAGATGATTAATCTTAAGGGATAATTGATAGTCAATTAATCTAGGAAAAAAAAAAGTTCTGATTAAAAAGGGGGAGATGGCATCTGAATCTGAACCCTTTTGTTCGCTTATAACAAACAAACTGCAGTACGTACATATTTCTATTTCTGCAAAACACACTACGATTTTCCCTACTTCCAGATTGGACAGAACTGGGCTGAAATTTGAGAAGTATTCACTGGAAATTTAAGTTTTTAATTGTATAACTTTGATTTTTGATATCATCAACCTGGTGTTATTAAAATTAACGCTAACCTAGGGCGGGTATAACCGGATCCGGGTATCATCCGGAGTCGCCGACGCGACGCGCGGTTGAGCCGTCTGCGGCTCGTCTTAATTATTTTCAAAAATAAAAATGTGAAAATTATTCAACGTTCACTTAAAAACGTTGAAAGTTCTCCCACGTACTGATTCTCTTGGTCAAATTTGTTTATTTCAAAGCACACTCCATCCGACTTTCCGTTTGTTGTCGGCCACTTCTTTTATCACCCTTCTCATTACTTTTGGGGTTTGTCTTTCTCTTAACTTACACCCTTACAACAACAAAAAAACAGGAATACTAAACAAAAAACTATGCCAGGTTCTCCACTATTAACAACACCAACTTCAACACCTTCACCACAGTTAACCATCTCTTCTCCAAGCAGCGTTTATATTGTTACACAGATTTCAACAACTGCAGAAGATCCAACTAAAGATGCATCTGAGATTATAGAAATAGCTTGGTCTCTGATAGATTCTTCCACTTTATCAGAGCTTCATAAAGACTCTGTTTTAATTAAACCTATCAATACTCCAATATCTCTTCTTTGTACCTCAACAACAACTTTAACTTGGGATAGCGTTAAAAATGCTGGAACATTGAGAGATGCTGTTGATAAATTTAATAAATCTATCGAAACTTTCATCTTATCTAAAAAAAAGCCTTTCAGTTTTGTCACCTTTAACAGTTGGGATTTAAGAATGAAACTACCTAAAGAATCTAGAGAAAAATCTATTAAATTACCACCTTATTTAGAATATGCAAGATTATTTGATTTGAAAAAAGAATTTGTGAAATTAGAAGAATATTTACATCCAGAATTTTTCACTTCAAATACCTTGAATCAAGTCACTTTAAATCAAGTTGTTTCAACTTTAGATATAAGTTTATCAGATATTAAACCAGTTAATGAATCATATTCCGAAACTTTCAACTTGGGTACACCCAGAAGAGCTGGTGATGATGTTCAAATTTTGAGTAAAGTTTTAATTAAATTAATTCAAACTGCTCCTGTTCATTTATCATTATTGAAAAGACCTCATGATTTAGGATTAGATATGAACCAATTCATCTCTGAAAAATCAAAAGTCTTGTATTTGACAAATTTACCAAATGATACTACTCAAAGTGAATTAGAATCTTGGTTTACTCAATTTGGCGGAAGGCCTAATTCATTTTGGATTATAAAAACACCAAATAGCCAAGATATGGGTAATGGCTCAAATGGTGGGAGTAACCACAGCAGCCGTAGTAATAGTACTAATGGTGCTGCTAACAATTTAAACAAGCCTACATGTTCTGGATTTACTTCATTTGAAACTCATGAAGAAGCTTATGACTCGTTAGGTATGAGTGGTCGTATTTTAAATGATAGAATTATTGAAGTTCAACCATCTTCTCTATCGATTATGGACAAAGCTAATGATCTTTTAGCACCTTTCCCAACTTCAAAGAATAAACCAAGACCTGGTGACTGGACTTGCCCCTCTTGTGGGTTTTCAAACTTTCAAAGAAGAACTGCTTGTTTTAGATGTTCTTTCCCGGCTGCTTCTGCTGCTGCAATCCAAGGTTCAATTTATGGTGGAAATCAAGTTATGAATAATGGTAATAATAATAATAATAACAATAATAATAGTCAAATTAACAAAATGAATTATTATAATAATAATAATAATAACATGAATAACAACCATCAACACCAACAACAAAATATGCATCATAATATTAACAATAATAACAACAAGAATCATCATAATCAATACCATAACAATAATAATGCAAATGGTAATTATATCAACACTAATAATAATAGGCAAGGCCAAACTAATCACAATAATTCATCAAATGTTCCATTTAGAGCTGGTGACTGGAAATGTATTAATGAAAGTTGTGCTTACCATAATTTTGCTAAAAATATTTGTTGTTTGAAGTGTGGTGCTCCAAGAGTTCAATCTGCGATTTTGAATGGCCATCCCCATGAAAATCACCATCAGCACAATGCTACTAATCATAATAATAACACTCTAACTAACTCACAGGATCAATATAATCTATTAGCTCAACAATTCCAAAGAGTTACTAATTTACAGCAAGCTGCTCAGAAGAACAACTTAAGACAAGTTCCAATGCCACAACAAAACCAAGAAACAATGCAATTACCAACTCCACCTGCTACGCAACAATTATATCAACAATCTCAACAAGCGTATAATGGTTCTAACTCTGCTCATCAGCAATATCAATTAGATTTACAAAGAACTGTTTCCTTAACCAATTCTTCGGCTTCAAACACACCTGCTTTCCAGCCAATGCTTAGTACTAATAATGGATTAGCCAATACTCCTAACTTTGGAGCTACAAATTTAGATGATCTGAAAAGTTTAGCCAATCGTATTGGTGGCTTAAATTTGAATTTAACTGGTGGAAGTACTAATTCTTCTCAATTTAATGGTAATCAAATGCAACCTCAGTTTGGATTATATGGTACTGGAAGTGGTTTAAATTTAAATTTAGGTAATGATGTTGGTAATTAATTGAGGTTAGGGTGTAACTAATATTTCATTTTCTTCATTGTTTTTCTTGTTTTGCTTTTATCAAGTTGGGTTTATATATTATTTCAAATAATGTTGGATTTTCACCATTATATTTTCAGTGTCTCATTTATAAGCTACTTTGCTTTTATTCCAATTTACCTTTCTTTTATTTTTCAGTGACGTTTTTCATTTTGCATTTTATTTTTTGTTACTTTTAAAAAAAACTGAAGATGAGACAATCTTTTAATAATTATGCTTCAATCATAATACATCATATCTATCCTTTATTATATATCTCTTTAGGTTTTTTGTTCTCTCTTCCACTTTGTTTGTTTTTTAAAAATTTATGCCTTGTATTTGAACTTTTAGACAGCATTTCTCTTTTTTTTTTGCTATTTTATTTTGTTATTATATTTTATTGCTATTTTTCTTCTGCTTGTTTCTTATTATTATTATTATTATTATTATTCTTTTTTTTTGTTATTTTACTATTACTACTACTATTATTTGTGCTGTGTTTATTGATAGATTGAGATCTGGTGGAATGGTAGTGCTTTATACTTTAATGTTCAATTCATTTACAATTATTATGGAAGAAAGATGCAAAAAAGAAAAGTTTATAGTGAATATTTAACTTGATTTTTTTCATTAATCATTTATCAGAAAACTGAAATTGTGTGTTATATACTGTAGACTGTATAGTTAAGAACTTAAGAATCCCTTATTAATTTGAAACGCGCTCTCTTTTAATTTTTAAAGAGGCAACACAAAACAAACAATTAAACAGATTAACAAGGGTAGGCACCAACAACACACAATCAAGTCGAATCAACTAACACTGCTCCATATATCACCAGCCTGACCTAATAATATATCAACTCAGATCTTTGGACACATTCTCATTTCATTAGCTCCAACCCTGCAGTGCATCTTATCTTCAATATCACTGTTTTCCTAAAACTACTACAAATTCTACAATGCTAGGTTGGAACAGCAATACAACAGACACTACACCACCACCTTTTGATCCTAGAGGCCAGACTCAGGTGGTGTTCAAGGTCCAGCTTTATTTCTCTACAGTCCTTGGCCTCATTATCTTTCTTATATTCTGTATAACAAGATACAAGTTTCCCTTAGTTTATTCGGTTCGTCCTTACAGAAACAAAATGATTAAAAAACTTCCTAATGATTTATTAGGTTGGATGAAAGTATTATATTCAATCACAAATGAAGAATTCTTACAAGTTGCTGGATTAGATTCATACGTTTTCCTTTGCTTTTTTAGAATGGCCATCAAAATTTGTTTTACTATGACTGTTATTGGTATGATAATTTTAAGTCCTTTAAGATATATATTTACTGGTCATTTTGATAGAGATGATAATGTTTCAAATTTTATCTTTTACTCATTTTCAGATGAAAAACATGGTGATGGAGAAAACGATCCTGTTTCTGAACCAATTGGCTATTTATTCACTTGTACTATATTTACTTATGTTTTCACCATCATTACTTATTATTTCCTATTTAAAGAAACCACTCAGATCATTAGAACTAGACAAAGACTACTGGGTTCTCAGAGAACTATAAGTGATAGAACTATTCATATCAGTAGTATTCCAGAATACCTGAGATCTGAGGATAAATTAAAGGAACATGTTGAATCTTTAAGAATTGGCACAGTTGATCAAATAACACTGGTTCATGACTATTCTGAATTGGCCAAATTGTTTGCAAAGAGAAAAAAAATAATTAGAAATTTAGAAGTCACTTATTCTAAATATTATGGATTAAAAATTAATTTATTGAAAAAAGATGCAACACCTTCTGCTATTTTGAAAATTTGTGAAGTTGCGGATTCTGGATCAGCTAATCTAAGAATAAATAATGAACATGCCATTGACATAGAATCAATTCCAGAGTTATCTGAATCTACTCCACTGGTTAAAGATGTTGCCTCACTTCTTGAAAATGGCACCGATAGACCAATGAAACGAATCAAATTATTTGGACCTAAAATTGATATCATTTCATATTATGCTAACCAACTAATAGATATCGATAAGCAAATTTGGGATTTAAGATCTGATACTGAACATATAACTGTTGATCAAGCCTTTGTTACTCTGACTTCAGTCTCTGATGCTCAAATGGCCGCACAGGCAATTTTCTCTCCAAATGTTTTCCAATTGATTACAAAATTAGCACCAGCTCCTATTGATGTTAATTGGGATAACCTGTTAATAAGTGCCAAAACTTTATTTATTAGAAGGAATGTTCTTGAATTACTGATCATACTTTTTAGTGCATTGCTTATTATTCCTATCAGATATATCACTTCTTTGTTAAATGTCAATTCAATTAAAAAGATGTGGCCCGAGTTTGGAGAGTATTTATTAAAACATGAATATATCAGATCTTTGGTTACTGGTTTGTTACCTACCTATCTATTTTCTATCATTAATTCTATTTTACCATATGTTATCTCGTTTCTTTCTAATTTGCAGGGTCTGATGTCTAAAGGTGATGTTGAAATATCTATCATTAAGAAGAACTTCTTATATATATTCTTTAATTTATTCTTGGTCTTTACTTTATTTGGTACTTTATCTAGTTATAAGGCATTATTAACTGATACCACTAAGATTGCTCCATTATTAGCATCATCTATGAAAAGTTTATCGTTGTTTTATGTTGATTTAATCATACTTCAAGGTTTAACTATGTTCCCTTTCAAATTATTACAAATTGGTGACCTATTTTTCATCTTTTGGCAATATATAATTAACCATTCTACACAAACACCAAGAGATTATAGAGATTTATTTTATAAACCTTCAGTTTTTGAAGTTGGTTTGATTCTTCCACAACATATATTAATATTAATTATAACTTTGATTTATTCAGTTATGTCTACTAAGATTCTTGCTTCTGGATTAGCTTATTTTGTTCTAGGTTATTATGTGTACAAATATCAACTTGTTTATACAATGGTTCATCCTCATCATAGTACAGGTAAGGCCTGGCCACTCATTTTTAAAAGGGTTTGTTTGGGTATCTTTTTGCTACAATTGCAAACGTTTGGTACCTTAGCTCTTGAACAGTCATATGGCCTGGCTGCTTTAATTATTCCTTTGTTACCAACTGTTATTATGGCTTTAATGTTTTTTGAAAGAAACTATCTTCCATTGTTGCATTTTATTGCTCTAGATGCTATTAATACCTCGGGGGAATCTGTTGACTCAGATGAAGATGTTACACATCATATGTTTCCGGATAGTAGTTTAAATCAAAAGGGTAGTTCAGGACTGATAAGATCAGATTCTCCTATTTCAATCGATTCTCCTCCTAGACATTATTATCCTCAAGATTCTGGTAATGCACCTGTATTCACAGATGTTGATGGCACACTATCAACAATATCGCCTCGTTCAAGCAGTCAACGTCTTAGAAAACGTCGTAGTACAATAGACGAAGAAAGAGAAGAATTTCAAAGTTATTCATATCCATATTTAACAGATCCAATGGATGGACCTTGGATAGGATTTGTTGGTGATTATATCGATACTGCTTCCTATGTTATAACATCATTAGTTGAAACAACAGACAATAACGAGCTGGGAACAGTTCAAACTATAGTTACAAGAAAGAAAAATACTTCCATAGAGTATGATTAATTAATCAGTTTAATATGCGGTTTTACGGTCTTCGATATTTTCTTAAATTTACTTTAATTGTGTTTTCTAATTTTATCATTTCATTTAATTCTATCAGTTTTTAATATGTTTTTGGTTTGTTTATCATATTCATTTTTGTTTTATATATATTATTGCATGCGTAAGGTGTAGTAAGGTGTACTCCTATTTTTGTTTTTTAATACATTTTTACTGTATTTTTAAAATTTTAATACATTAGAGAGTAACGAGTATATAAACTAGAATATATACTTTTAAAGCATAACAACACCAACGCCACTTCTGTTCTTTGAATCAACTTCCTTAGTTTTTTCATCAAAACCACCATGAATTGGGAAAGCTTTATAATTAAATAAATAGAAATTTAAGAAACCATCTCCTAAGCCGAATTTTAAGTCTTTGAAGAACAAAGGATTATCTTGAGAAGTCAATGCATTGAATACATCCATACCTAAGTTTTTATTAATAATTAAAACGTCTCCAACCAAGCTATTCAATCTTTTAGTTAAAGCAGCAGTAGCTTCTTCACTGTATCTATCACCTTTTTCAAAATCCGCATCTGTTGCATAATAAAACAAATATGAAATCTTCAATTCCTTATAATTTGGATTATTTAAAACAGTAAAAGGTAAGATGTAGAATGAAACAAAATCTGTAATTGTTTTGGTTTCTGGATTTTCAACAACATAACTAACAACCACTTTTTCATTTTCATTTAAACCTTGATGTTCCTTACTACCCAACATCCAATGTTCAAATTCAGTCATATTAAATTTTTGAATAACATCAAATCTAGATTCATATCTTTCAAACAATTTGTAAACTTCAGCTAAGTCATCTAATTTCATTGGTCTTAAACCTTCAGTTTTGGTTGTTGAAGGTAATGCATATCTAGCAATCATTTGTGATTTAGTGACACCATCTGGTAATGATGAAAATCCAACATCATATAGGGCTTCCCAATTTAAAGGTCTATGTGTATATCTACATGTAGTCACTGGACTTGGTAAAACAACACCTGCAGTATATAATGCTTGCCAAATATTTTGTTTATTAACTCTTCTTGTAATTTCTTTGATTAAAACAGGTGCCAATCTTTTGTTTCTTAATTTCTTATGAATGACTAAGAAATTTATTTCAACAGTTTTAATTTCTTTTGATCTAATATCTAAAGTAGTAGGTATAGCACTTATAAAAGCAACCAACTTTTTTGATGATTTAACTCTAACACCAACATGCCAATCTTGTCTCCATCCAGGAGGTTTTAAAGCCCATTCAAAGAATTTTGAAGAATAAGCAAATCTAAAAGTAGCACCTTTATCTTCAACATAATGTTCATGTAAAAATTGATGAACTTCATCAAGTTCAACTTTATTTTCTAAGTCCATTGTAACCCATTCAAATTCTTTTAACATTGGATATGGTTCATTTGGAATATCATCTGGAGTTTTTAATTTATCAATTGGACCTTCAGAGTTAATTGCTTCATCAAATTTTGCAACAGGTTGAGTTTTCCAAAATTTATAATCTTTCATATCTTTTCTTTGCTTTTCAGTCAATTCTTCACCCATTGCTAATTTTTTGAGAAGCTCAGCAATGATACTTTGATCTGGCCTTTCGTTTTGTGACATCTTGTTAGAATGGTACTTGTTAGAGTCAACAAATTATCTTGACTTTGATGATATATCATCGATCATGAATTCCTGAATATAAGCAAAATTTATCGCTAGCTGTTAATTTAGGTCGATGATGGCATTTTGGAGTCGATAGACGCAAATATTTAAAAATACGGCGGTGCAGCTTTTTTTTTTATTTTTTTTATTTTTTTTTTTTCTTTTTGATGAATTTTTCAGATCCTTTAAATATAGATTTTTATAATTAGTCTTAAAAGCATAACATAATTTTAACAATTCTTTCTAAGAGATTCTTATTTTTTTCTAAAATTAAATAAATATTAATCCATAGTATGATATCTGCAACTTGTTGGGTCCCAAGAGGATTCCCATCTGAATTTCCTGAAAAATATGAATTAGATGATGATGAAATGGCTAGAATTGAAGAAATGGCCAAATTACATTTAGGAGAAAAAAGAGAAGAAGAAGAAGAAGAAGAAGAAGAAGAGGAAGAATTAGAATCAAAAGATGTTACTTCTAACAAATTAAAATCAGAAGCTGAAATTGATGATGATTTGAAAGAATATGATTTAGAACATTATGATGATGATTTAATTGATGAAACCGGTGAAAAAATTACAATGTTTCCTGGTTTAAGTAATACATCAGCTAAATATATTAAGAAGACAAGAAACACAGAAGGTGAAGAAGGTGTTGAAATGGACTTAGATGAAGAAGATGAAGAAGAAAAAGGTGAAGATCTTTATTTATCATTACCTAATGAAAAAGATGAAGTTGAAGCAAAAGCTGAATTACAAGTTTATCCTACAGATAACATGGTTTTGTCAACCAGAACAGAAGATGACATTTCATATTTAGATGTCTATATTTATGATGATGGTGCTGGTGCTCCACAAGGTTCAAAAGAAGAAGAAGGTGACAATGCTGATCCAGATGTTGCAAATGGTATGGTTAGAGAAAATAATTTGTATATTCATCATGACTTGATGTTACCAGCATTTCCATTGTGTGTAGAATGGATGAGTTTTAGTCCAAATGGAGTTGATGATGATAGTAATATTGGTAACTTTGCAGCAATTGGTACATTTGATCCAACCATTGAAATTTGGAATTTAGATAGTATAGATAAAGCCTTCCCAGATATCATATTAGGTGAAAATGAATTAGAAGAAGAGAAATTAAATAATAAGAAATCCAAAAAGAGTAAGAAATCCAAAAAGAAGAAGAAATCAATTCATGTTAAAACACATCATACAGATGCAGTTTTATCTTTATCACATAATAGAATTTTTAGAAATGTTTTAGCATCAACATCAGCAGATGCTACAGTGAAATTATGGGATTTAACTAATTGTACAGCAGTTAGATCAATGAATTTGATTCATCAAGGTAAACATGTTTCTTCATCAGAATGGTTTAATCAAAGTTCAGAAGCAAGTATAAATGATAATGGATATGTTTTATTAACAGGTGGTTATGATTCCACATGTTGTTTAACAGATGTTAGAATAAATGAAGATAAATCAATGACTAAAAGATATTCAATTGGAAATAAACAAGAAGAAATTGAATCAGTTTGTTGGGATTCTAAAAAACCAATTTTTTATTCAGGTACAGATCAAGGTAATGTTTATGCATTTGATGCTAGACAAGAATCTAAGCCATTATGGACATTACATGCACATGATTCAGGTATTTCATCATTACAAAGTAATAATTTTATTGAAAGTATGTTTGTTAGTGGAGCAATGGGAGATAAATTAGTTAAATTATGGAAAGTTAATGAATCACAACAACCATCATTAGTTTTAAGTAGAGATTTTGGATGTGGTAATGTTTTAACTACAAGTTTTGCACCAGATATTGAAGTTGCTGGTAATTTAATTGTTGGTGGATCAGGATCCGGATTAAAGATGTGGGATAGTTTAAGTAATAAAGCAGTTAGAAGTACATTTAAAGAACAATTAATAGAGTTACAAAAACAAGCTAGAGAAGAAGCCAAACTTGTAGGCAGAGCATCTAGAATTTCAAGAAAATATCAAGAAGGATATGGTGGAGAAACCGTTATGGAAGCAGAAATGGGTGGAGCAGAACAAGAAGAAGAAGAAGAAGAAGATTAAAGATGACAGAAATAGATTATATAGAATAGTTTTACATTTTCTTAGATTTTGTATTTTTAATTATTAATTAATGTACCCCTTAAATCTACTTAAATCTATAGGTCAAAATACTCGATGGATATAAAAAAACTGTTGTATTCTATATATTCGATGGTAGCAACAAGTTATTCTTTAATTCCGAAAATTGAAAATTGAAAATTCCTGAAAATTCTGAAGATTTACAATTGATAACGTACCAATTAATGTTCAGCCATCAGGGTTTGATATGAGATCCGATATACTGTAACTTACTGTAACGTACTGTAATCTGTATAATCAATAAAAATTTTAAATCGGTGTTCTCCAGCTAGAGGTTCTCCTTGAAAAAAAAATTTAAAGATTTCAAATCCTTAAGTCCAGAGTAATTATCTTTTTTGAATTGAATTGATTCCCAATTATGATATTATCTTTTTCTTGATCCGAGTCAGCAAAACGGAACCTCTTATTGATTAGATATGTTGTGAATCTTCTCTTCCTTTAAACTAAACTGCTTTGAGTTGCTGTTTCCGGTTAAGTTTTTCCTATAATTTTACTTTACATAGTCAATTAGGTATACTAATCGCTCTCCGTCCCCGTCTCAGGGATTACAGGATCAGTTGAACTGGGATCGATCAGCTTTATATATAGCTCATCTCTGAGTCATGAGTCATGTCAATCAAGTTGATCTGATCCCTCTTTGTGTGGTCATCTGTGGTGAGCGGGGAATCCTCAATCCTCAATCAATCCTGTCCTCTTGGTGGCCTGCTCCTCCTGCTCCTCCTGCTCCTGCTCACTCTCTGCTCACTCTCTGGCAGGGGATCCGGCAGTAAGAGCACGTAATCACGGGGGTGCGATTGGCTGGAAACCTTATCTCTGTTTATCGCGGCCTCTCTCTTCTAATTAATCAGTACGTGCTCTTTCTTAAATATCCTGAAAATTTTTACCTCCATCTTACCAACTCCTCTTCTTCTTCTTCAACACAACTCAACTCATATAAGTACCTCTAAGTCTCAAATAGTCACAAGTTCTCAACTCAACTCAACTAGACTTTCTCTGTTTTCTCTTAGTTGCTCTACTTATTGTTTTATACTCATCTCATCTCTATAATTCAATTCAATTCAATTAATATATACAAATCATAAATCATGGTTGAACAAATACTTCAACCTCAACCTGATTCCAAAGATTCATTGAATGATGAATCTTATTCTGTTTATCAATATGATGAAACTCCTGAAAATAAATCTTGGGCTTCTACAATCCCAATAAGTAAAGGTCTTTATGATCCTACTTATGAAAAAGATAATTGTGGTGTTGGTATGTATTCACATTTCTTAATTTCTTTATTTGTTTGATAATATAATATATAATATACTAACTAACTAATCAATTAATTAATTAATTCAGGTTTTGCTTGTCAAATTAAGGGTAAACCTTCACATAAAATTATAACTGATGCTAGATTCTTACTATGTAATATGACCCATAGAGGTGCCGTCGGTTCTGATGCAAGAGATGGTGATGGTGCTGGTGTTATGACTTCAATTCCTCATAAATTCATGAAAAGAGAATTCAAATATCATTGTAATATTAATTTACCTCAACCTGATCAATATGCTGTTGGTAATTTATTCCTTAAAAAAGATGAAGATGTTTTTCAAAAATCTATTTCAACTTTTGAAAATATTGCTTCTTCTTTAGGTTTAAGAGTCTTAGGTTGGAGAAAAGTCCCTGTTGATTCTTCAATTTTAGGTCCTGCTGCTTTATCAAGAGAACCAAAAATTTTACAACCTTTAGTTGTTTTAGAAGAAGCTTATGGTTCTGGTGATATACCAAAACCTGTTTCTAATGAAGAATTTGAATCAAAATATAGTAAAGATTTTACTAAAAAACTTTATATTTTAAGAAAACAATCAACTCATACAATTGGTTTACATAATTGGTTTTATATTTGTTCTCTTTCAACTAAAAATATCGTTTATAAAGGTCAATTAGTCCCTGCTCAAGTTTATTCTTATTATCATGATTTAGTTAATGCGGATTATGAATGTCATTTTGCTTTAGTTCATTCTAGATTTTCAACAAATACGTTTCCTTCTTGGGATAGAGCTCAACCTTTAAGATGGGCTGCTCATAATGGTGAAATTAATACTTTAAGAGGTAATAAAAATTGGATGAGAGCAAGAGAAGGTGTTATGGAATCTAAATTATTTGGTGATGATTTAGATAAATTATATCCAATTATTGAAGAAGGTGGTTCTGATTCTGCTGCTTTAGATAATGTTTTAGAATTATTAGTTATTAATGGTGTTTTATCTTTACCTGAAGCTATCATGTTATTAGTTCCTGAAGCTTGGCAAAAAAATGAACATATGGATTCAAAGAAAAAAGCCTTTTATGAATGGGCTGCTTGTTTAATGGAACCTTGGGATGGTCCAGCTTTATTCACTTTTGCTGATGGTAGATTTTGTGGTGCTAATTTAGATAGAAATGGTTTAAGACCATGTAGATATTATTTAACTGATGATGATATTATGATTTGTGCTTCTGAAGTTGGTGTCATTCCAATTGAATCAAGTAAAGTTGTTGAAAAAGGTAGATTACAACCAGGTAGAATGTTATTAGTTGATACTAAAGAAGGTAAAGTTGTTGATGATAGAGAATTAAAAAAACAAGTTTCTTCTAGATTTGATTTTAAAGCTTGGATTTTATCAAATATGATTACTATGCCTGAACTTTTTTCAAAATTAGATTCAAAACAAATTGATTATTCTTCAAAAGTCGATTTATCTGTTAAATTTCAAGAAGATCCTTTATTATTAGCTTTTGGTTATACATTGGAACAAGTTATTGCTTTATTAGCTCCAATGGCTTCTTCTGGTAAAGAAGCTTTAGGTTCTATGGGTAATGATTCTGCTTTAGCATGTTTAGCTGAACAACCAAGACTGATGTATGAATATTTTAGACAATTATTTGCTCAAGTTACAAATCCTCCAATTGATCCAATTAGAGAAAGAATTGTTATGTCTTTAGAATGTTATATTGGTCCTCAAGGTAATTTATTAGAAATGAATGCTTCTCAATGTAATAGATTATTAATGAAATCTCCAATTTTAGGTAATGAAGAATTATTAGCTTTAAAAAATATTGAAAAAGTTTATCCAAAATGGTCTGTTGCAAATATTGATATTACATTTGATAAATCTGAAGGTTTAACTGGTTATACTGATTCAATTGAAAGAATTTGTCAAGAAGCAACACAAGCTATTGTTGATGATCATCAAGTTATTATTTTATCAGATAAAGATACATCTGCTGAAAAAGTTCCAATTAGTGCTTTAATTGCAGTTGGTGCAGTTCATCATCATTTAGTTAGACAAAAACAACGTTCTAAAGTTGCTATTATTGTTGAAACTGCTGAAGCTAGAGAAGTTCATCATTTCTGTTGTTTAATTGGTTATGGTGCTGATGCAATTAATCCATATTTAGCAATGAATACTTTACTTAGATTCAATTCTGAAGGTTTATTAGCTGGTGATTTAACTGATGAAAAAGTGTTATATAATTATAAACATGCAATTGATGATGGTATTTTAAAAGTTATGTCTAAAATGGGTATTTCAACTTTAGCTTCTTATAAAGGTGCTCAAATTTTTGAAGCTTTAGGTGTTGATAATTCTGTTATTGATAAATGTTTTGTTGGTACTGCTTCAAGAATTAAAGGTATTACATTTGAATATATTTCTCAAGATGCATTTTCATTACATGATAGAGGTTTCCCAACAAGAGATACAATCAAACCAAAAGGTTTACCTGAGTCTGGTGAATATCACTGGAGAGATGGTGGTGAAGCTCACGTTAATGATCCAACAGCTGTCGCTAATATTCAAGATGCTGTTAGAAATAAAAATGAAAGAGCATATGAAGCATACTCTAAAAAAGAATATGAAGCTATTAAGAATTGTACTTTAAGAGGTTTATTAGACTTTGATTTCTCTAGTTCCACTCCTGTTCCAATTGATCAAGTTGAACCATGGATTGAAATTGTTAGAAGATTTTGTACAGGTGCCATGTCTTATGGATCTATTTCAATGGAAGCACATTCAACTTTAGCTGTTGCAATGAATAGATTAGGTGGTAAATCTAATACAGGTGAAGGAGGTGAAGATGCTGAAAGATCAAAACCATCAGAGAATGGTGATTCAATGAGATCTGCAATTAAACAAGTTGCTTCAGGTAGATTTGGTGTTACATCATATTACTTAGCTGATGCTGATGAATTACAAATCAAGATGGCTCAAGGTGCAAAACCAGGTGAAGGTGGTGAATTACCTTTCTATAAAGTTTCTGCTGAAATTGCAAAAACTAGACATTCAACTCAAAATGTCGGATTAATTTCACCTCCTCCACATCATGATATTTATTCTATCGAAGATTTAAAACAATTGATTTATGATCTTAAATGTGCAAATCCAAGAGCTAGAGTTTCAGTGAAATTAGTTTCTGAAGTTGGTGTTGGTATCATTGCTTCAGGTGTTGCAAAAGCTAAAGCTGATCATATTTTAATTTCAGGTCATGATGGTGGTACTGGTGCTGCTAGATGGACTGGTATTAAATATTCTGGTTTACCATGGGAATTAGGTTTAGCTGAAACTCATCAAACTTTAGTTTTAAATGATTTAAGAGGTAGAGTTATTGTCCAAACTGATGGGCAATTGAAAACAGGTAGAGATATTGCTATTGCATGTTTATTAGGTGCTGAAGAATGGGGTTTTGCAACAGCTCCTTTAATTTCAATGGGTTGTGTTTATAATAGAAAATGTCATACTAATACTTGTCCTGTTGGTATTGCAACTCAAGATCCAGTTTTGAGAAAACAATTCAAAGGTACTCCGGAGCATGTTATTAATTTCTTTTATTATATCTCTAATGAATTAAGAACTATTATGTCTAAATTAGGTTTCAGAACTATTGATGAAATGGTTGGTAGAGCTGAAAAATTATATGTTAGAGACGATTTAAGAACAACTAAAAATGCTAATATTGATTTATCACCAATTTTAACTCCAGCTCATACTATTAGACCTGGTGTTGCTACTAGATGTATTAAAAAACAAGATCATAGATTACATGTTAGATTAGATAACAAGTTGATTGATGAATCTGAAATTACTTTAGATAAAGGTTTACCTGTTACAATTGAAGCTGAAGCAATTAATACTGATAGAGCAATTGGTACTACTTTATCTTATAGATGTTCTAAGAAATTTGGTCCTCAATGTTTACCACATGATACTATTCATGTTAATATTAAAGGTTCTGCTGGTCAATCATTTGGTGCCTTCTTAGCTCCTGGTATTACATTAGAGTTAGAAGGTGATTGTAATGATTATGTCGGTAAAGGTTTATCTGGTGGTAGATTAATTGTTTATCCTCCTAAAGATTCTAAATTCAAAGCTGAAGAAAATATTATTATTGGTAATACCTGTTTATATGGTGCTACTTCTGGTACTGCATTTTTCAGAGGTATTGCAGCTGAAAGATTTGCTGTTAGAAATTCAGGTGCCATTGCTGTTGTTGAAGGTACAGGTGACCATGGTTGTGAATACATGACTGGTGGTAGAGTTATTGTCTTAGGTCATGTTGGTCGTAATTTTGCTGCTGGTATGTCTGGTGGTATTGCCTATGTTTTGGATATGGCTCAAGAATTTGATGAAAAAGTTAATTCTGAAACAGTTGAACTATCCAGCTTAACTGATCCATCTGAAATTGCTTTCTTAAGAGGTTTGTTAGAAGATCATAGACATTATACTGGTTCTGAAATTGCAGATAGAATTTTGAATAATTTCCATAGATTCTTATCAAGATTTGTTAAAGTTTTACCTTATGAATATAAAAGAGTTTTAGAAACTGAAGCTAAGAAGCAAGCTGAATTAAAGAAGAAACATGCATCATCCTATTTCTCAACCATTAGAGAAGATCCAGAAGCTGATATTACAAATGGTGAATTTTCAAAACCTAAATCTAAATCTCGTAAAGAGCCAAAGGTTATGGATTTAGAAGATACTATTATTGATGTTAAGACTGAAGAAAAGAAGGCTAAAAAATTGAATAAAGTTGGTGGTTTCATGCTTTATAAGAGAAGACATGAACCTTATAGACCAGCTAAAGCTAGATTAAATGATTGGAAAGAGTTATCATCTAGATTAACAAAAGAAGATTTACATGTCCAAACTGCTAGATGTATTGATTGTGGTGTTCCATTCTGTCAATCAGACACTGGTTGCCCAATATCTAATGTTATTCCAAAATGGAATGAATTAGTTTTCAAAGACAGATGGTATGATGCTCTACAAAGATTATTAATGACTAATAATTTCCCAGAATTTACTTCTAAAATTTGTCCAGCTCCATGTGAAGGTGCATGTGTTGTTAATGTTTCTGGTAATGCTCCAGTTGGTATCAAATCTATTGAAGCTGGTATTATTGATTATGGTTTCAAACAAGGTTGGATTGTTCCAACACCACCAAAAGTTAGAACAGGTAAGAAAATTGCAATTATTGGTTCCGGTCCTTCAGGTTTAGCTGCTGCTGATCAATTAAATAAAGCTGGCCATTCAATTACAGTTTATGAAAGATCTGATAGACCAGGTGGATTACTGATGTATGGTATTCCAAATATGAAATTAGATAAAGGTATTGTTAAAAGAAGAACAGATTTAATGGCAGCTGAAGGAGTTACTTTTGTTTGTAATACTACAATTGGTGAAGATATCACAGTTGATGAATTAAGAAAGACTAATGATGCTGTTATTCTATGTGTTGGATCTACAATTCCAAGAGATTTAAAGATTCCAGGTAGAGAATTGAATAATATTAATTTTGCTATGACTTTATTGAAATCTAATACTAAAGCTTTATTAGAAGATAATTTAGAAGCAATCAGAGAAACTATTGAAGGTAAAAATGTTATTGTTATTGGTGGTGGTGATACTGGTAATGATTGTTTAGGTACTTCTGCTAGACATGGTGCTAAATCTGTTACTAATTTCGAATTACTACCACATCCTCCTTCTGATAGATCCAAAGATAACCCATGGCCTCAATGGCCAAGAATCTTCAGAGTTGACTATGGTCATACTGAAGTTGCAGAACATTATGGTAAAGATCCAAGAGAGTATTGTATTTTATCTAAAGAATTTGTTGGTGATGAAGATGGTAATGTTAAAGGTATTAAAACTGTTAGAGTTGAATGGAAGAGATCTGATTCAGGTGCATGGCAAATGGCTGAAGCTCCAGGTTCTGAAGAATTCTTCCCTGCAGAAGTTGTTTTACTGTCCATGGGTTTTATTGGACCAGAAGCTGACCATTTAGACGTTGCTAGATCAAAGAGAGGTACTATTGTTACAACCGAAAATCATGGTTATAAAGTTGACGCTACTAGCAATTTATTCACTGCCGGTGATTGTAGAAGAGGTCAATCATTAGTTGTTTGGGGTATTCAAGAAGGTAGACAATGTGCCAGAGAAGTTGATATATTCTTAATGGGTGAAACCAGATTACCAGGTCATGGATCCATTGAAAAAAGAGATTACAGAATGTTGGAAGAATTAGCTGAGAAAGTTTAAAGCTAGCTAAACCACATTTGAATCATTTGATACAAACGTTACTATTCAATTCTCATATTGTTTGTTTTTTGTTTTACTTTTCTATTCTTAAACCTGCTTTCCTTTTAATTTTCAATTCTATGGTTGAAAGTTAATCTATAAACTTATTTTTTTATTTTCTTTTCTTCTATTTTTATTTATTTACAATTGATTTATTTATTTGATTTTCTATTTTATTATTTTATTATTCTGATATTTATTGCTATTTATTTGTTATTTATTGTTATTTATTGTCTTTAATTTTATTTTTTTATTTCATTATTTGATTTGAGAAGCATTCTATATAGTTCTTATTTTTAGTTGAGTTTTATAAGTTTATATATATGGTTTTAATTCAAATAATTTGTCATAATTTATTAATTGCTAGTAAGATTAGGGTGTAGGAATGGAGATTATGGAGACTAGTAGGATTGCAGTCCCAAAAACCCATGAATCGGATCAACTTAATTATTGAACAATCATGTCATATTATATCATATGAAATGACTCAATTTGTATAACGTCTTTATTTAAATATGGCCATGCTTCTTGATTTCTGACGTTATTTTCGTTTTGTACTTCCTGATTTCAAAAATCTACAATTCTCATAAGATAATTGAGTCATCTTTTTTACTACAATTGATTGATAACATGAATCTCCCAATTATTTTTCACACCTTTAAATTGTTTTCTTAGCTTTATTGTTGAATCAAACATTCGGTTTACCTTTGAAAGATGTACCAGAATATTTTGACAAGTTAAATCAAATTTTGGCTGAAGATGGATCTTTAACTAATTTACATTATAATGTTGCATATAGCACACTTCATGGTTTTATTGTTTATGGTATTGCAGGAGATACTTTGAATACAGGTGCTATTAGTTCAGATACTATATCCAACTATTTAAACTCCATCCAAGAAAAAGTACCAGTTACAATAGCAAGAAATTCTACATTTTTAGCAGAATTGGAATCTGATACAGAACCATTTTATTATTCAGCGGGACAACTACAAGAATATATTAGAAACAATGATTCTCCTGCCATTGATGCTGACGTTTATACAGATCAACCAATTTGAAACTTATATTAGCTATATATATATTATAGGTATAAATTAAGAGTATTCTTATACATGTATGTGCAATTGTTTGTTATATATCCTGATTCCTGATTTGTTGAGCTATTATAGAGCCGCAGAGCCTCTCTATGAACAGCCTTCCCGCCACTAACGGCTTAAGGGCGATATTCACCCGTGCACCAGTTCACCATTAATTAATCAATTCGATGATAGAAAAGTACGTATACGTAAAAGGGTGTCAAATATATGTTTTAAAAGAAAATAAAGCAATATATACTCTCATAAATCATATAATGTCGATAGCTAGTTCTAAAGTCATTGAAAAAGATGGAATTAAGATACTTACAGTTGCCGATATCAGAGGTGAGTTATCATTATTTAATAAATTAGCTGAAGAGCATCAAGCAGATGTTATTTTACATACTGGAAATTTTGGGTTTTTAGACGATGAAAGTATAGATAGAATCCATGAATCATATTTACGACATATAGTTGAGTTTTCTCCTTTATTACCAGAATCTTTAATTCTACAAATTTCAAAATTATCAAAAGTAACAGGTGATTCAGTTGAACATTTATCAAATGAAAATCAAAATTTAAAGAAATTATTAAACAATCAACAATTATCAGAATTAAGTGATTTTATCAAAGGTGATAAGAAATTAAATATACCTGTTTATACAATTTATGGTATGTGTGAAGATTCACTAGTTATTAACAAATTTAGATATGGTATTTATAAAGTTGATAATTTACATATTATAGATGATGGAAATATTTTCACAATTCAAACAAATAATGGTCATTCTTTATTATTTGCAGGTATCGGAGGATCGTTGTCACATCATAAGTTATTTCATCAAGGTTCAACAATTGATTTAGAAGATATAATTGGACCAACTAAAGAATTTGAAGAATTAGAAAGTTCAGATACATTATTACCAATTAGTGGAGATCCAGGAAATATTTGGATTACAATTTTACAACTAGGTAAATTAATTTATACATTAACAGATTTTTCAGAGAAATATCCAGAAATTTATAATAAATCAATTAAATTTTTTATTACACATCAAGCACCAGCAAGAGAACCATTATTAGAACATTTAGCAGTTTTTTTTAAAATGGATTATACAATATCAAATTCATTACATTTCAAATATTCATCATCATTTAATGAATTATCAATTAATCCAAGTTTTGAAAGTTTTAAATTAAAGTTTAATGAATCTAGAAACAAATTCGCAACAATTTGGAAGAATATTCAACCTAAATTTGAGAAATTATTACTTAATTTAAATGATCCAATGATGATTAATTGTATTGAATTAGCATTAGAAGTTTTTGATAAGATTCCAATATCGAGTAAAGGAACAGAAGATATTTTATCACTTCGACTAAGTTCATCGTTACTAAACAATAATAATAATGATGAAGCTACATTCAACTTACAGCCCAAACAAAGAGAAATAAATAGTATTATTAGACAGTTGAATGATTTATATTATATTTCATTTCAAAATACATGGCATTTTAATCTATGTGATTTTATTTATGGATATATGATTTTAGATGTTAAAGATGGAGAAGTTGGTATGGAGACGCATGCTAAAGGATTTGATTTTAAATATAGATTAAAAACGGCGACAGAAAATAACGGCACAGAAGAAACAAATGAAAATGGAAATGGAAATGGCACAAGCAACAACAACAGCAACCACTCCCGTAGGCTGTCCTCATCGAGTCACCGTGGGTCTTCCAACAGAGTGAGAGGCCGTGGCCGTGGCAGAGGCCGTGGATACAGAGGAAGAGAGTGAAAAGACGTATATTGTGTAGTGATTGTATTTAACATAGTTCAGGTAGCTGCTACCAAAATAGAAATCCATCAGATTTCTGTTGAACGAGTGCGAGTGCGCCAGGCTGTGCAACTGGGCCAACAAGACACATGCTATAATAACAACTACTGGTACACAGAGATGCCCATTACTCCCTCCAACAGGTCTCTTCTTCTTCACAAGGGCCACTCCCACTCCCATGAACTCCATCCAATTCATAGCCAGCACTGTGGACAAGGCACTCAGCACGTCGGTGCGGTATCCTTCTGAACAGGACAACATCCAGATAGATCTGACTCCAGATGGCCCCATCCTACTACAACAAAACTCCTCCAAACAGTCAGCAAACAGAATACACCAGCAACTGCTAGAACTGGCTCAGGACTCGGAAGTGGTGGCAAGACAGGATGAAACTGAAATACAGCTGGAACAAGAAAAGCAAAAGTTGTTGAATCAAGATTCTGATTATGATGAAATGTTGATTAATGATTTCAACTTTTTTAAACTACTGTTAAATGTCATTCTATTCCTCCCCAATAACTTGATCTTTAAGCCTCTAATGTTTATTCTCCGTGTTACCACTTCACCTATTAGACTAATCTATAACTTATTTTTTAATTCTTCACCTCCTCCTAAAAACGACGAATCACCATCTCAATCAGATCAACAACAACAACAACAACCACAATCACAACAATCACAACAATCACAACAACAGCAACAACTACAATCAAATAATTTGGAAACTGAGTCAAAAGAAGCTTCTGTTCATAATAAAACTCCCTCAGATAATAGAAGGCAATCTTCAGGTAGCCTGATATCGACCATAGTTGAAGAAGATTTAGAATTTGAAATATCTGATAAATCTGCTGATGACTTAATAAAATCTCCAACAGAGGATCTGTCAAATATGACTCCTAGTAGGAGAAGTTCAAGAATGTTCAGATCAAGTAGTGGGTTTGATAAATTAACTCCTTTAAGCCCATTGAAAAATGATTCAAATGTTACTTTAAAATCATCAGAAACTAGAAAACTTCAACCTTCATCTCGTGCAAAGAGATTTGTTTTTCCTAAACTATTATTCAATTTTGATATTTTTAATCCACCTCAAATGGCTATGAAAACCTTAGTTTTAGACCTCGATGAAACTCTGATACATTCATTATCTAGACATAATTCTTCAATTTTAACTAAAAATAGAGGAATTACTCTTGAGATTAAGGTTAATAATAGTTCATTACCAACCCTTTATAGAATTTACAAGAGACCTTTTGTGGATGAGTTTTTAAACATTGTGAAACATTGGTTTAATTTAGTTTGTTTTACTGCTTCGATTAAAGAATACGCTGATCCAGTTTTAGATTATCTCGAAGAAGAGGTTCTTTCCAAAGATAAATCACACCCACCATCAAGTAAATTATTCAGTCAGAGATTATATAGAAATTCATGTTTACTTGTTGAAGGTAAAGGTTATGTTAAAGATTTAGGTGTTTTGGTTGGGAGACCAGCATCACAGCTCAATACAGCAGGATCAGTTTCACCAGAGTTAACTCCTTCAGCCCCATCGACCAAAGAACGTGAAAGTACATCAAGATCCAGATCCAGATCAAAAAGTAGAAATGTTATAGTTAATGATCTATCAAAAGTTATTATAGTTGATAATTCACCTGTTAGTTATAGTTTACATAAAGAAAATGGAATTATGGTTGAAGGTTGGATTAATGATCCTGATGATATGGAACTAATGAATTTATTGCCATTATTAAATAGTTTAAGATTCACAAGTGATGTTAGAAATGTTTTAAGCCTTAAAGCTGGGCAGAGAGCTTTTAGATAAATTATTTTATTTCATTTTTCTATTTTTGTTTTATTTTTATTTTTATTATATATATTTCGGGTTTTTGATTTTTGATTTGCTTTTTTTTTTATGTTATTTGTTTTATTATTAATTTCTATTATACTTAATCTTTAATCTCTTGTTTTTATTCTCATTCTTATTATATTTTATTTTGTTTCATTCATTATACATCAGATATAAAAACATGTTTAATGAGCTTTATTTTTTTTTTCTTTATCACTTTCCTTAATTCTTTAATTTTATTTTCTCTTTTAATGTATAATAACGTATAAATATATCATGTTTAATATTTAAATTAAAAGGCAAAGGTATAAAGGAAAAAGAGATCGTTTCTAAAGCTTACTATGCAATTATATTTAGGTCTTCGTCATATTCAGTTAAATATTTATCTTTATTATCATTAAATAACTTAACCAATCCATCAACATATAATTTATGATAATATTCAATTTCTTCATTGGAAACATCATCACCAGGTTTCAAGCCATTTAATCTTTTAATAGCAATTGGAGTTCCAACAACAACATCAATACTTCTTCTATAAGGCATAATACCCATATCATAATTAAATAAACCTCTTGACCAAGGTAATGGCATAGTCCAATTGAAATATTTCTTAAGAGACATTTGAATATATCTAACTGTTCTTTTACCAAAATTACTATTTTTATTATTTGGATCAGCATCTTCTTCAGTTGTATAAATAATATCATAAACTGAATTTTCACCAAAACTATAACAAGGAACTAAACACATATCATCTTCATCAGGTTTAATATCATTATCTTTATTAATACCAGCCATACTAATTGCAATTTTAACAAAACCTTTTCTTTTATTTAAAACTAATGTATTTAAACCAGGTTTAGCATATAATGCTTCTGCAACTCCACCACAAACAATTGAAATTGATAAATTTCTAGATAACAAACCTCTAATTGATTTTTTAGTAACTAATGCAAACCCCATCCATTTTAAATAATCTCTATAAAATGGAACTTTAAATTGACTTGTTAAAGTTAATAAAAATAGTTTGATACCTGGAAAAGCATTAGCAAATCCTCTACCTTCTTCAGTAATCATCATAGTCACTCCATATGACCAGTTCCCATGTGGGTGGAAACCAAATAAATATCTAGGACCAGATCTTATTTCTTTAATTATCTTTTGAGGTTTTTTATTAATTAACTTTAAACCAGATAAAATTGAAATAATAAAATTTGGTAAATAATTAGTCCAAATTGGATAACTTTCAATTTTTTGTTCAACTTTACTAAATGTTGGAACTAATTGTTGTGTAATATGTAAATGAATTGGAAAATAATCTGAAAAGGCTTTAAAAAAATATGAACTTCTTAACCATTTCCAACGTGAATTGACCATATTACCATCATTAACTAATGGATCATCTTTAAAATAAATGTAAAGATTATAAAAGATTAAGAATGGCCAGAAGATTGGTCTTGTCCATAAGAAATAGTATAATGAAGGTAACATAAAGATTGCACCTGTATGTAGAAAGACTATAAATGTTTGAAGTTTCGATTTCAAAGGAGATAGAATGGGAGCATGATTTCTACCATTTGGTCTGTAGGGAGGATATTCTGGCTTCTTTGTAAGACCTTGAGACGACATTTCTGTGACGACTGTTGAAGAACCACCATCGTTCAAAACACCAATTATCTCTCTTGATCCACGTATACTAATTATGACCTCAACTTTTAAGGGGGATTAGACTCTAGAGATCTCATTGTGTATACAGAAAAAGGGAGATTCAAGGCGGTGCTAATTATTTTTACGGCGCTTAAAATTAAAATGAACAAAAGTCTAGCAAAAAAAAAAAATAGGAATACAGATAGATAAATGTAAAAATGATATAATTAGGTAAAAGTCAGCAAAGAAGAATAGTTAGGGAAGTTATAATTAAGATAGATCATTCAACAATCTTCAAGTCTCTATCATATTTAGACATATACTTAGATCTATTATCATTAAACACTTTAGTTAATCCTTCGACATATAATTTATGATAATATTCAATTTCCTCTGAAGTTGCTGGATCTCCAGGTTTTAAACCTTCAAATCTTTTAATTGAAATTGGTTCTCCAAAAACTAAATCGATTGGTCTTCTATAAGGTAGACATCCAAAATCATAATTAAAAATACCACGACTTATAATAATAGGTAATGTAAATCCAACATGTTTTTTTAACCATAACTGTAAACTTTTTAATATTTTCTTAAGAAGGCCATCGTTTTCAACACCAAAATTACCATCATCATCGTCATTGGTATAATAAACTCCAAATATATTATTTTCTCCAAATCCATAAACTGGAACTAAACAAATATCATCTTCTTTATCTAAATTATTTATATCTGTGTTTATTCTTTGACCATACATCTCAATTGCTATTTTAACAAATCCTTTTCTTTTATTTAAAACAATTGAATTTAAACCTGGCTTTGCAAGTAAACTTTCAGATGCTCCACCAACAACAATAACAGCACTTAAATTTTGATTTAATAAGGATTTAATATTGTTTCTTGTAACTGAAGTAACACCCAGTGACATTAAATAATCTCTATAAAGAGGGAACATAAATTGATTAACTAAAGTCGTCACATAACATTGAATACCAGGAAAATGTTTCCCAAAATCAGCTCCTTCACTAGCAACTCCACAAGCTATGCCTAAAGCTATGACCCCATGAGGACTATAACCAAATAAATATCTAGGACCAGTAGGAATCAATTCTGTTTCAGAAACTTGTATTTTTTTAATAATATTTAATTTAAATAACAAAACAATTAAAAAATTAGGTAAAAAAAATTTTAAAATTGAATTAATATTATAAATTTCAATTAATTTTTCTCTTTTAATAAATGTAGGTTTTAAATCAACAGTTTTATGAATTGTTATTGGGAAATAATTTACCATATGTTTAAAAAATCTTGAATTTCTAATAATTTCAAATCGTCTATTAGGTGCATTACCATTTGATGGGCTTTTATCAAAGAAATAAAAGAAAAATAAATAAATTAGTAAGAAAGGCCAATATATTGGAAAACACCAAAGAAAGAAAAATAATGAAGGTAATAATAAAACACTTGACATTTGTAACAAAATAGTTAAAACTTCAAATCTTCTAATCATTGGGGTTGTTAAAGGTGAAAATAATCTATCACCAGGTCTATAATCCGGATAATCATTTGGAATTTTATGTAATGATTCAGACTCTAATTCTGAAGAATGAGTGATATCAGTTGATTCATCTTTGTTATCTCCTAACTTAATTTTTTTATGTGTTTTGAAATTAACATTATCAAGGTCTTCTGTACTTTTGTTAGTTGAATGCATTGAATTGGATGATTCAGGCATCTCTTTTAAATGAAAGGTGAACTAGTAAAAATGTAAAAATGTGGGTATTGATAGTATTAGATTAATTTCACTTTACTAAGTCACCTGAGGACTTATATATCTGAATTGAAGAAACGGCAGACCACCTTTGAATGATATAGTTTTCCAGAACACTATGGGTTATGATAGTGCTTACCTGTCCTTCCGGTGCCATCCAACGACAGGAAAAGGAGTGAAAATGTATTGTTGAAATTGTTGGAATAGCAAAAATCAGATGCTCTCAATTAAAAAAGTTCAAAAAAGTTCAGCCTTGAAAGTTGAATTTGATAATACGAGCAGTAAATTGATTATGAATTACTGAACTGAATTATAAATTATAATACTAAACAACTTAAACAATAAAAATATATCCGTGAAATGTATAGACAAAATAACACATATAGGAGAAGAAAGAATAAAGGTAAAAAGACCAAATAAAATAAAGATTATAAATAAAAATAAAATCACACACATATACAACAACAAAAAGAATCTAGAAAACACGTAATGAAAAAGGTATATAGTATGTATATAAAGAAAAAAACTGAGCAAAACAAATTATACATCAAAAGCATAGAAAAAAGGCATATAAAAGTCTGTAAACGGCATAAATATGAATGAAAAAAAAAAATAAAAGTAAAGCAAGAACATTAAATAAGAGAAGAAAAATATTAGAAGTTTAAATATGATAAAATGAAATAGGGCACTAAAATGAGAAGTAGAAAAACTCATGAATAATTTAGTAACAAAAAAGAAAAACTTTGAAAAATAGATAAAATAAAAAAACAGTCATATCATGTAACATTAAAAAGTAAGAGTATCATAAGAAATATTCATTAGCACCAGCTTTGGAATTTTTAGATGGGTTAACTTTTAATGTATCATCAGGAACGGCACTGAAAATTTCAAACTTAACATTTAGATGATCATCAACTTGCATAACACTTGCAACATTACCACATCTATAACAATAGTTAGGAGCAGACCAAACAGTCACAACATCTTTATCAGGGAAATGGTATCTATAACCTTCCATAACCAATTGATGGGCTCTTGCTATTAATTGTAAATTATTAATGTGATTAAATTCAGAAGCAACTTTAGCACCAAATAACCAACCTGCACCTCTTGGAGATATAGCCCAAGTATCAACATTATCAGGATCTGACCAAACTAAATCACAAAAACCTCCTTCATGTGGAACTTCTTGTGCTCTGCTTAAAACTCTAATTTGATCCAGCATTCTAATTTCAGGTGACAAACCTCCATGTATACAAAGTATTTTACCATCTATTATAGCACTTAATGTTAAAAAATCAAAAACTTGACAACAATATTTCCAAACCATTGTTGAACCATATTTATTCAGGCATTCTTCATAAAAACCATAAACTTGAGTAATTTGTCTTGATTCATGATTACCTCTAACTAAAGTAATATGTTGTGGATATTTAACTTTCAAAATCATTAATAAAGTAAAAGTTTCTAAAGAAAAATAACCTCTATCCACATAATCACCTAAAAAGATAAAATTTGTACTTAAATTTGAATTCGATGGAAAACCACCAGCAGTTTGAAATAGGTGTAATAAATCATGAAATTGTCCATGGATATCACCACAAACTGTGACAGGTGATTTAACAGGTTGAATATTTGATTCTTCCATTAATAAATCTTTAACTCTTTCACATAGTTGTTTCATATCATTTTCAGGTAATGCTTTACATTGTTTGATTTCTTCAAACCATTGATCAGGACCTCTTTCTGGCATTTTTTTTTTATTTTATTTTGTGTTTTTCTTAAAAAAATAGAAATATGATATTTGTATAGAAAAATTTAAATGAATTAAACCTATTAAAAGATAATAATAAAATCAAGTCGTAAAGTTCGTTAAATTAATATTAAGATATTGTTATTGAATATATGTGAATAAATAACTAAACCAAGTGTAAAGGGATAAACTTGAGTGGGCAACTTATCTCCAAATCTTTGGTATTTTTTCTGATGTTTTTTTTCTTGAGGAGAAAAAAGGGTATTTTTCAGCAGGAGTAAAGAAAAGTAGCGTTAACAAGGAAGAAATAAGAGTAAGGTGATATTTCTCTGCAAGCTTTGGTTACAGTGTGGTGTTCAGAGTTCCAGCTGTTGTTGGTGTTGGTGACGGTTCTTCAGAAAAAAACGGTCGTGCGCACACCGCTGCTGCTCGCTCGCTTATTGGATCTCAAGAGTCAAAACTACAGTATACTAGTTACAGCAAAACTTTTAAAAGCATTAAATTAAATTAACAATTATAAATTAAAAAACAAATTAGAAAACAAAATGTGCAATTAAGAATTAAATAACAGTTGTCAGAAAAACACTAGACTCATCTGTAGACCATCTATATAAAAAGTCCATAGTTTTCTTAATCTAATCTATTTATTTCATATCTAATCAACTTCTTCAACAGTTGGACCAGAAGTTTCATCAGTAGAAGAAGCACCTGGGAATCCACCTGGAGCAGCACCACCTGGAGCAGCACCGGCTGGAGCACCACCAGCTTGGTAGAACTTTTGCATGATTGGGTTGACAACTTGTTCTAAGGATTTTTGTTGATCATCAAATTCTTCTTTAGTAGCAGTTTGGTTTTCATCTAACCAAGAAATAGATTCTTCAACAGCCTTGGAAATAGCTTCTCTGTCTGAAGCTTCAACTTTTTCTTCAAAAGCTTTTTCACCAATAGTGTTCTTAACATTGTAAGCATATGATTCTAAACCATTCTTAGCAGCAATTCTGGTAGCTTCTTTTTCATCTTCTTCTTTGAATTTTTCAGCTTCAGAAACCATTCTTTCAATATCTTCCTTAGATAATCTACCTTTATCGTTAGTAATAGTAATTTGTTGAGATTTACCAGTACCTTTTTCAACAGCAGAAACATTTAAGATACCATTAGCATCAATATCGAAAGTAACTTCAATTTGTGGAACACCTCTTGGAGCTGGTGGAATACCTGATAATTCGAATTTACCTAAGATGTTGTTATCCTTAGTTCTAGCTCTTTCACCTTCATAAACTTGAATTAAGACACCTGGTTGGTTATCAGCATAAGTAGAAAAGATTTCGGATTTTTTGGTTGGGATAGTAGAGTTTCTTGGAATTAATTTAGTCATGACACCACCGGCAGTTTCAATACCTAAAGATAATGGAGCAACATCTAATAATAATAAATCTTGAGTCTTAGAAGAAGTATCACCGGATAAGATAGCAGCTTGAACAGCGGCACCATAAGCAACAGCTTCATCAGGGTTAATTGACTTATTTGGTTCTTTACCATTGAAGAAATCAGAAACTAATTTTTGAACCTTTGGGATTCTGGTAGAACCACCAACTAAAACAATTTCGTCAACTTGAGATTTATCTAATTTAGAATCTTTTAAAACCTTTTCAACAGGATCTAAAGTAGATCTGAATAAATCTTGACATAATTCTTCAAATCTAGCTCTAGTAATTGAAGTATAGAAATCAATACCTTCGTATAATGAATCAATTTCAATTGAAGTTTGAGCAGATGATGATAAAGTTCTCTTAGCTCTTTCACAAGCAGTTCTTAATCTTCTTAAAGCTCTTTGGTTAGAAGATAAATCTTTCTTATTTTTTCTCTTGAATTCATTCATGAAATGAGTAACTAATCTGTTATCAAAATCTTCACCACCTAAATGGGTATCACCAGCAGTAGCCTTAACTTCAAAGATACCATCTTCAATGGATAATAAAGAAACATCGAAAGTTCCTCCACCTAAATCGAAAATTAAAACATTCTTTTCACCTTCATCTTTTTTATCTAAACCGTAAGCAATAGCAGCGGCAGTTGGTTCATTGATAATTCTCATAACATTCAGACCAGCAATTAAACCAGCATCTTTAGTGGCTTGTCTTTGAGAATCATTGAAATAAGCTGGAACAGTAATAACAGCATCATTAACTTTAACACCTAAGTAAGATTCAGCAGTTTCTTTCATCTTAGTTAAGATCATAGAAGAGATTTCTTCAGTAGTGAAAACTTTGGTTTCACCTTTGTAATCAACTTGAATTTGAGGTTTACCAGCCTTGTTGACAACTTTGAAAGGGAAATGTTTAATATCACCTTGAACTTCAGCATCATCGAATTTTCTACCAATAAGTCTCTTTGCATCGAAAACAGTGTTAGCAGGGTTCATAGCAGCTTGATTCTTAGCAGCATCACCGATTAATCTTTCTGAGTCGTTGAAGGCAACGAAAGATGGAGTGGTTCTGTTACCTTGATCATTGGCAATGATATCAACTCTATCATTAGAAAAATGAGCAACACAGGAGTAAGTAGTACCTAAATCAATACCGACAGCTTTAGACATGGTTGTAGGATAATTAACTTGTAGATAAGTTAGAATTGAAGGAAAAGAAGAAAGGAACCAGGAATGAGCTAAGAAACAGGAATCCTGCTGTGTTTTAAACTCGACGACGAGATTTCATGGGAGCATTGAAAAATTGATGAAATCTTCTTTCTAGAAAGTTCTAGGAAGCAGATGTGGTGCGGGAGGCGCGGGAGAGGATACGGTGTGGCGCACGTTTTTTGATAAAGTTGATAAGGATGAATAAATAAATCAAATATCATGAAATATGAAATACTAAATTTATTAATTATACCTCCTTTATTTCCAATTCCAACTTTTTTCTTGAGAAATCAACTGTTTTAACTTTCCTGCTACTCAATATTATGTCTGCAAAACCTCAATTTGGAAAGCAATTCAGACTAGATCATTTCTTGTTCGATTCTCATGTCACCCCTGTTAACCACGGATCCTATGGTGCCGTTCCTAGAGAAGTGAAAGCAAAATGTCAAGAATTCTTTGATCAAGATTTAGCTTTCCCTTGTGAATTCCAATATAAATTACCAAATTTGATGTTAGAAGCATTAAAATCTGTTTCTAAAATAGTCAATACAAATTATGAAAATTTAGCTTTAGTTCCAAATGCTACTTCTGGTGTTAATATCTTTATTAGAACTTTTCCATTTGAAAAAGATGATACCATTTTAATTACTTCACTTATATATGACTCTTGTGGAAATGCAATTGATTATGTCGTTGAAAGATATGGATTAAATTTAATTATAATTGATTTATTGTATCCATTAGAAGATAAAGAAGTTTTAAAGAAATTTGAAGATAAATTTAAATCAGAAAATATTAGATTATGTTTATATGATTTAGTTGTCTCAGGTCCTGGTATAAAGTTACCATATCTAGAAATTACTAAATTATGTAATAAATATAATATAGTTAGTTGTATTGATGGTGCACATTCAGTTGGGATGTTACCAATAGACTTATCAACTTTAGGCTGTGATTTTTATGTTAGTAACTTTCATAAATGGTATTATTTACCAAGACCATTTGCAGTGATGTATGTTCATCCTAGATTCCATGATGTTATTCAACCATTTCCAATAAGTCATGCTTATAAGAATGTTAAATTTCATGAAAAATTCTTATTTAACGGTTCTAATAACTATAGTTCATATATTTCTGTTAATGCAGCTACTAAATTTGTTGAGGAAGTTTGTGGTGGATGGGATAATGTCAGAGATTATTGTAATGGCTTAAGAAAACAATGTATTGACTATTTTAGAAGTGAAGGTTATGAAATTTTAGAAAATAAAGAAGGAACTTTATCTACTTTTATGTTTAATGTTATTATCAAATTAGATGACGATAAAGAAAAATTCATTAAGAGGAATTTAAATAATGCTGTATTAATGAAAGAATTTAGAAGCTTTGTAATTGATACTTTGTTAGAAAGATATAGAACTTTTATTCAATTTGGTTGGCATAATGATAAAATGTTTGCTCGTTTTAGTTGCCAGATTTATACTGAATTTGAAGAATTTAAAGAAGCCTTAAGAAGATTCTTAGAGGTTTTAAATGACTTTTTTGAAAGTGATTTATATAAAAAATATTTATAATTATATGTTAGAGTTAGAGTGTTCACCGAAAGATAAAAATTTAAGATACATATTATGGATAACACGAATAACGAACGCGTAACGTAACGCTTTAATCTAACTTCCGTACGTAGTACACGTTAATTACACTAGTTTATTATAAAAAGTATTTATCATTGGAATATTATTTGTTTAGTTAGTTAGGTAATGACATGCCAAAATTGATTGGACCTATTGCTCCACCAGTGGATTCAAATGTTTACTTTTTAAATTGGATCAAACCATTTGTTTTACAGCCTTCTACAGATCCTAATTTCACTACTTTTAAACCAATTTATGAAGAAAACAAGACCAAAGGGAGGCATTGTATTTAAAGTATTGAAACAATTTAAAAAATCATCGGTTTTTCAAGTGAATCAACAAGGATTACCTATATTATTATGTGATTCACATTTCAAATTATTAGGAATTCTTAAACATGAAGCCATTTCAAAATTTGAAAGATTTGAAAGAAAAAGAATTACATTAGGATTACAAGATAATTATGATATTATAATTTATAAATTCAAAGTTAAAATTTTAAATGATTGGGATATATTTAGAATTTATGAAAAATTACAATTAAGAACACCTGAAAGAGTTAAACATATTTTTGAAATTGATCATTTTAAAAAAGTTTTTGAAATGGATTATTTTCCAAGATTTGCTATTTTAGAAATAGAGGACTTTAAATTATTTAATAGAGATGCAGTTGGATTGAGTAATGATTTTTTGGTACCATTTATATATTTTGATAAAGAGTATCAACAACTTTATTACAATAGTAATGATAAGATTGCTGAGAAAGATGACTCTAACCAGACTTTTGAAGATGAATTTGGATTTTAAAACATGAATTCATCCTGAACTGTAACTAACTAATTTACATAAAAATTATAAATAAAATTGAACATAAGATATAGTAGGATTTCGATTTCAATTATTAATTGAACCAGGTCGATCGGCCCTTATTGCTACATCGCGCGTCGATCACCTGGCGTGCGGCTCACTCCCAAAACTACTCTTTTGGATCTATAACAGGATAATCAAGAAACCCAAACCGTTAACAACCCTATTTAGCGGGCGACATTACATCACAAGATTAGTCTTACCTTGTTGTTTAATTTTGTTATACGATTAATTCTTTACAAGTTCACAATCTAATTGCTCAACAACTTTTATTCATTTACTCAAGTGGTTTTTAAAGGCAAATTCAAGATTCACTAATCAAGTCAAATCAACATATCTTATTTCACTTCCTTTAACTCACCATTCCCAGCTTTATTTATATCCAAATCTCTGTTATTTATCAAATCAATATAAAAACAAGTATATTCAACAATGTCTACACCAGCAAGAAGAAGACTTATGCGTGATTTCAAAAGAATCCAACAAGATTCAGCAGGTGGAGTTTCCGCTTCTCCATTACCAGACAATGTGATGATTTGGAATGGAATCATTATAGGTCCACAAGATACTCCTTTTGAAGATGGTACTTTTAGATTAAGACTAACTTTTGATGAACAATACCCTAATAAACCGCCACAAGTTAAATTCACTTCAGAAATGTTCCATCCAAATGTTTATGCATCCGGTGATTTATGTCTAGATATCTTACAAAATAGATGGTCTCCAACTTATGATGTTGCTTCAATTCTAACTTCAATACAATCTTTATTAAATGATCCAAATATTAATTCACCTGCAAATGTGGAGGCTGCTAATTTATATAAAGATCATAGAAGTCAATATGTTAAAAGAGTTAGACAAACTGTGGAGAAAAGTTGGACCGAAGATATACAAGATATTGGAGATGATGATAGTGATGATGATGACGATGATGATGATGATAGTGATATTGAAACTGAAAATTAGAACTTGAGAGAGGTGATGTTTTGTCAATGATTTTATTTGAGTTTGTGTCTTTCTAGACTTGAATGCATTCTTTATCACTTTATAATCAAAAATATTTGAATTAAGCAGGCACTTTTAGGATCATTATTTACTTTACTTTTTACTTAGCTTATTTTCTTCTTCTTGTGTTTTTCGTTTCTTCTCATTTCTTCAGTTGGTGATTACGAAGGCATTTTTTTTACACTCATGAATTTTATATATCTTTGTTGTTTGCTTTCCTCTTTCTTTTCTGTATTTTTTGTTGCTTATGTATATATGCCTTTCCTTACATTACTATTAATAACTTTAAATCTTTTTTGCATATTTCTGTTATTGTTTTAAGACTATCATCAAAATTACTTATAGTTGTTGTTGGTAATGCACATAATCGATATCATTAGTCTTCTAAAAGATTGTTTCATTTTTACTTTAATTTACTTCTAGGTCTATTTTTTTTTTATTATCTCTAATATAACTAATAAAATTCTTTTTATATATATACATGTGAATTATAAACATTAAAGAAAATATGAAATCACCTTAGATACAAATAATACCATTTCTTTGTTTTTTTCTCAACTTTATCTTGTATTATAACTTCTTGTTTCAATTTTTCACTTAATAATTGTTTTTCAAGTCTTTCTTCTTCTTCTCTTTTTTCTTCATCCCATGGATAAATTGGAACAATACCAGTATTGTTAACTTTACGATCCTTCTTAAAATTTAAAACTGTTAAAAAAACTAAAACTAATAAAACAAGTTTATTATATGGATTCATTCTACGATCATTTTTATATTGTTGCATACGTAATAAACCAAATGATCTTGGATCTCTTGAAGGTAACTTATGAACTAATGTTTTTGAAGTTGGATTTAAACTTGTAACAATTGAAGGAAGTATAAAAGGCAAATCAATTGGTTCTTGATCTTTTTTCTCTTTTTTATATTGTTGAGGTTCTTTTGAAATAGTTGATTTTTGTTCTGAAATTGTTTTATCTATAAAATTTGAAAATCTTGTATTTGGAGCATTATCAGATTTTAGATCCGATGATTCTTCTTTAGTTGATGTTGGTGATGATGATGAATAATAATCATATAAATTTGGGAACCCTTCTCTAGGACCATATGAACTATAAGCTAACCAAACTGAAAATCTTTTCATATCTTTACTCATACCAGTCCATCTTCTTTTCATTTTTTCATTTAATTCATCAATGATATATTGTTGTTTATAGAAAGGTAAATCATGAAATAATGATGGATTTTCATAATATGGAGTTGAATCAAAATTATCTAAATCATAATCATCTGTATCTGCATTTGGAGAAAAAATTGTAAGAATATCTTTTAATGAAGATAAAGCCAACTTATTACGTTCTTTACGTAAATCTTGTTTTTCTTTAAGTTTTGAATTTAATAATTTTGAATCAGGTTTTTTATAAATAAGTTTTGGTGGAGGTTTTGAATGATTTGGAGATGTATTTGAAGTAGATCTTGTTGATTGGAATCTTGTTATATTAAGGGCATATTTTTGAGGTTTTATGGATTTTGATAATCCAAAAGACTTAATCATTTCTAGTAGTAGTATAAGTTTTCTAGTACCGTTAAGATTCTAAGAGCAGTAGTAAATTTTGAACTTTCAACTTTGAACACTTCGCTAAACATCGAGTTAAGAAAAGAAAATTCAGAAAATTCACTATTCTACCTGTTAACACAGATTCAGTTACAACTTATAACTACAAATATATAATACCATAATACCATGTCAGAGCAACCTGCTAAGCCAGAAGAAGGACAAACTGCCCCTTCATCCACCTCCACCTTTTTATCTGACATTTTACACAGACCAGTCACAGTTAAATTAACTCATACAACAGAATACCGTGGAGTGTTATCTTCAATTGATGGTTATATGAACGTTGTTTTGGAAAATGCTAAAGAAATTGCAGGTGACGTGGAAGTTAAAACATATAGTGAAGTGTTTTTAAGAGGAAATAATGTTCTTTATATCTCTCAAGATTGATTTCAATATACTGCATTTATATAATATTTTGTACAATATAATTAATTAACTTTTTTATTTTTTTTTTTTTTGAATTAGAATAAAAATACATATAAAAGATCTATATAAATAAATTAATTTTATTCATTATCCTTCTCCTTCTCCTTCTCCTTTTCAGGTTCAGGTTGAGGTTCGGATTTCTCTTTGGTAACGTCTTCTGATTTTGATGTTTCATCTTCATTGGTAGTAGCTTTCTTTTTATGAGTTCTCTTTCTCTTCTTCTTTTCTATCGTATCTGTAGTATCTTGTTTTTTTGGAGTTTGAGTAGATGGTTCTGTCTTTTTCTTTTTAATACTTAATGGATTTGGACCTTTGGTACCTTTTCTCTTCTTTTTTGGTGGCTCTTCACCATTTTCTTTTGATTTTTCAGTTGATGGATCTTCTTTTGGTAAATTCTTACCAGCATTTGGATCATTCAACCCACCTGTAAGTTTACCTGCTTCAACCATTCTAACAACTCTTGTAGAAGCAAAAGATAAAGGTTCCATAATCATAACCGATCTATTCATATAAACTAATGGTACACCAGGGACTTTTCTTAAAAACTTTCTTAATTTTTCATCTTGTGTAATAACTAAATATCTATGTTTATTTTCACCATCTATACAAGAGATTGATTTTATACAATCATGAGATGATAAAGTTTCTTTATGACCACATCTTCTCTTTTCCATTTGTTTAGCAATTTCAATAGCAGGTTGATTTTTAGTTTCATATAAATGATTAATACAACATTGTGTTATGAATAGTTTAGGTTCAACTTGAATTGTTCTATTGATACCTTTTATTAAATCAAATTTAGTTTTTTCAGCATGTAAAATAATTTCTGAATCAACAACACATTGAATTGGAGTTTTGAATTTGAAAGTTGTCTGATAGACATGCATTTGCTTTCTGTAAGATTTAGCTCTCTTTTGTTTCATTATGTGATATATTAAATTATCGAATAGTTTTCTTTAAAAGATATATGTTTTTTGTTTTTTTGTAGTATAATTTAAAGATAAAATTTTTTAAATATTTTTTTTACCGAGTTACGCGATATCGTAACTAGAAGAAGGAGAGGAAGAAGCTGCTCTCTGTGGTAGTGGCTAGTTAATGTAATAGCATATTACTCTGCAACTTGATCCGTTTTCAATTGATTGTGGAAACCATGAAATGGGAGTTAGAAGTTAGAAAAAAACAGCACGTAGTAAAAGCTGCAAAACCCGTCTGCTCTGCACAGCCCGGTTCTCTGCACGGTGCACGCGCTGCTCAAAGCTGCTCAAACTTGTCTTGAACTTCCTCTTGTGGTTAGCACGTTACTAGATAGGGCTATTGGGGAACTGAAACTGTCACAATTCCTAGATCTATACCAGCCATATCATATCAGATGTCACAAGCCAAAAGACAACAGGTTCCTGCTGAAGAAGAAGAAACCCCTTCTTCCTCTCCTACCCAATCAACACAATCCTCTTTTCAAAATCAAATAATGCAAATTGTCCAAACAATGCAATTCTTTTGGTTCTTAGGCCATTTCTTCACTCTTGCTGCTGCTCTTGTCTACTTCTGGACTTATTTCAGAAAAGGTAGAACCGGTAAAGTCATCCACCACACTTCCTATAACTTTGCCTACGTTTCAATTATTGAATCATTTGGTATCATTGTTTTTGAAACTTATAAGAATACTTCCATTGAACCATATAGATTATTATTAGATGATAATATTCAATACCTGTGTATTGCAATTGCCTTTTTATTATTTTTACCTCATGTTGCAATCTCTTTATCTCCTTACATTTTATTCTCATTTTTCCATTTTATTAACTATTTAAGTAACAAATTATTACCAATTATCCCTTCTGCTAGTGCTCAATCTTATTCTGGTTCTCTTAAAGGTTTTATTCAAGCTTATAATGATAAATCAATGTATTTGGCTGCATGGCTTGAACTTTTTACTTTTATTGTGATTTTTAGTAAAGCTATGTTATTCTTTAAAGGTTATACAATGGCTGCAATAGTTTATGGTTTCTTCCTTAAATTAAGATATGATAAATCTATTTTTACAAGAACTGTGTTTTTGAAATTAGAAGTTACTTTAGATGGCTTATTTTCTCATCCTTCTTTACCTCCAGCTTTGAAACAAGTTTGGGTTAAAGCTAAGATTGCTGTGAAGAATGTTTGTAATAAAGCTATATTTGCTCCTATTCATGTTCCATCATCTGAGAAAGATGAATAGTTCAATCATTTTTACCTCTCCCCCTTAATATATATGAAATTTTATGTTTTTATACGTGTGCTCTTGATATTTTTTTGAAGTGTTTTTATTATGTATTTATTCTTATATTCAGTTTTTGGAATTCTAATTACTGTTTCTCTTTTTTTTTTTTGTAATTTTCATCAATTTTATGATGTTTTAGTTATATAATGTGTATTAGTTTATTCATGTCCATTGTCCTTTCATTTTTTTTTATTTGACTATGAATACCTTTGTCTTTATTTTTCTATTTTTTTCTTTTACTTTTTTTTAATACTATATATACTATTCCTTGAAACTATAAAATATAAAAAAATCTTTGTATCGCTCGATCGTTATACAACATACTAATAAACATAAAAAAGTGTTTAAAAAAATACAATAAATACAAAAAGAATAGAAGAGAGTCATAACCAAAACCAAAACCATCACTATAAACATAAACATAAACATGAACATTGAACCAAATAAAATCATAATAATGAAAAAAATAAACAATTGAAGAATAAACAAGGTCAGGATTTTTCATTTAATTTCAAATTTCACCACCTCCACGTTTTTTACCGCTTGTTGGACCAGATGCACCACCACCAGTTGTTGATGAATCATCTTTTTTATCATCATCAGGCTTATTTTTTGATTCAACTTTTTTAATTGGTGATCCAAAATTAAATGTAGGTTTAGTAGTTGAACTTGCTTCACTTGCACTTCGAATTCTAGCAGCATCATCTTTTTTAGGTGGTGGAGTGAAACCAAATGTTGGAATTCTACTTGGTTCAGTTGGTTTAGGGGTCGAATTTGTAGATGACCCATGTGTTGAACATGCAGAAGTAAGATTTCCAAATGAAAAATTAGAAGTTGGAGAATTTGTTGCACTTCTTGCACTAATTGAAGTATCTGTCTTTTTAGGAGCACCACCGAAACTAAAAAATGAAGTAGTTGCATTTTTGTCATTGTTATTACTTATAGATTCTGATTTGCTACTAGAACCAAAACTAAAGACCGGCTTTGAATTGGTAGAATTATCAGTAGCATTAAAAGAAAATGGTTTTTTAGCAGAAGAATCTTTTGAGCTTGTGGGACCAAAAGTAAAGAGATATTTAGTTTTATTAGTAGTAGAAGAATCTTTATTACTATCAGAAGCTCCAAAAGAAAATGTAGGAGTTGGAAATGAAGCTGGTTTATCAGTGAAAATTGAATTCGATTTATCAGTAGAGGAATTTGAATCTGAAGTAAATTTCTTAGCAAATGAAAAAGTTGGACTTTCAATTTTTGTTTCTGTAGAACCAAAAACATTTGAATTTGGCTTTGTAATTGAATCAGATTTGAAATCAAAAAAGCTAGGCGTTGTCTTTCTATTAGGATCAGGAATTATACCAAAAGGACTATCAAAAAGAGAAATATTAGATTTAGTGCCATCTTTAAATTGAGGAATGTCCTTAGGGGAACTAGGTTTTGTTGTTGATTGGAAAGGAGGTAAGGGTTTTGAAGGACTAAAATCATCACCTATGATTAAAGATTGTTCACTTTCTGATTTCAAAGTTGGTGTAGGAGAAGGGGAAGAACTAGTTCTATCGATTGAGGACTCTTTCAATTTGAATGAATTCGATAGAGATCCAAAACTAATTCCATGAGAAGGAGGTGGAGAAGGTGATTGAGCTGGTTCTATATTTGGGGTTGAAAGACCACTTGAAGTAGCTGTGGATTGTTCTGTTTTAATTTCATCCTTACCGAAGGTGTAAATTTTTCCACCGAATGTTTTACCAGAATTATCTTTGTTAATATTTGGCGTACTAGAATCAATCATTTCAAGTTTAATTTGGCCATTTGATTGTCTAGTTGCAATATGATGTTTCATTTGAAATTTTGTTTTTTTAATAGTTTGAACATCTTCATCAGTTAAACCTTCAATAATGTCAACAATATCGCCCTTAATATGGACTAGTTCAACTTCAATTTTCATTAAACCTGGTAAACCATCAATTGATTTAGCTTCTGAAGTACAGCGACCAACACCAATAATATGTTCTGAATCTAAAATATCAGCAACGGCAACAACATCATATTGATATAGCATTGAATTAGGTTCTTTTGGAATGATGTTATAAAATGTATAATTCTTATTTTTAATTTCAGTGAAGATTGTATTAAGATCATTTAAACATAAAGGTAATTGAACCTTTGGCTGTAATGAAGTGTTATTTGTAGTTAAAGTTGTAACAGTAGGATATATATGATAATCTTTCTCTAGCCAAAGAACTTGATGATCGTGATTCATGTATGCAACTGTAGGCCCGTATGGATGAGATAAACAGATTACAGAAAAAAGGTTTGATGCCATTGGTAAAGTAGAGATTCTAGTACCCCTTGGAAAGAATTTTGAGATATCGAATTGCAGGTTGAAGGTGGTTTTCTTGTCTCTCATAGAGTGGATACCAAAGATCTCAACACTGTCGACCTTTACTGGTGTATCAGTGGCAGCCATTCTATGGTATATATGGTGGTTTAGCAGAAAGAAGTAGGCGTATTTGTGTGGTTTCTATTAAAAGCTGGTTTCTGTTTCATTTTTAAATGATTTTTTGATTCCACTCGCGTGGAGTTAAAAAACACTCAAATCAATGTTTGTTTACTACTGAAGTATACACCTTGTTATGCCTGCAATCTCCATCATGTCGTCCTTCGATCAGCACGTGGAGCTCATGATTGCTTTACGTGAAAGCACAAAAGTCCTTCAGGAGTTGAACCTTTATCAAGGAAGCAGATGGTCTTCCGAAGCATTAAATGGGTTACAAAAATTATCAAATGAGCAAAACATTGCTATGTTTCATCAATTACAAAGACAACCCAATTCAACTATCTCTTATTTACCACAGAGGAATCAACAAACGGAAATGGTAGAATTTACAGAGCAAGATAAGGTCTTGTTAGCCAACTCTTATTTCAATTGTAAAGAATTTGATAGATGTGTTCATGTTTTAAAAGAAACTATTAGTTCTAAAGCAATATTCTTAAGATACTATGCAATGTATTTGAGTGGAGAAAAGAAAAAGAATGATGAAGGTGGAATATTAGGTCAACAAGATAGTAAATCTAGAAATCCAAAATTAACCACTATTCTTAATGCACTAGATCAATATAAAGAATCATTATTACCAAAAAAATTACAAGATCCTTTCTTATTATATTTAAATGGATTAGTTGCTCTTAAATCAAATCAAACAGGAACTGCACAAGAATTGCTTTATCAATCTTTGACTATATACCCTTTTAATTGGTCTTGCTGGTCTGATTTAATTGCCTCTCTTTCGAACTTTGGTGAAGCTATTACAATTATAGGAAAATTTATGAAAAATTCAAAGTTTATGGACAATAAATTATATGGAATAATGTTGCTTTTCTTCAAAATAACTGTTTATCAAGAATTTTTTCAAAGATCAAGTGAACTTTATGATGATTTAGAAGATTTATTAAAAATATTTCCAAATTTTAGTTTCTTAAAAATTCAAAAGGCTCTGATTTCTTATAATGCATTAGATTATATTACAGCTGAGAATATATTTGATGATATTTTACTTAATGATCCATTAAGATTAGATGATATGGATACTTATTCGAATATTTTATATGTTATGGAAAAAAGATCAAAATTATCATTTTTGGCACAATTTGCATCTCAAGTGGATTCGTTTAGGCCCGAAACATGTTGTATTATAGCTAATTATTATTCACTAAAATTTGATCATCAAAAAGCAATCATGTATTATAAAAGAGCCTTGGCTTTAAATAGAAATTGTTTAAGTGCATGGACTTTAATGGGTCATGAATTTGTTGAATTAAAAAACTCTCATGCAGCAATTGAAAGTTATAGAAGAGCAGTTGATACAAACAATAAAGATTTTAGAGCATGGTATGGATTAGGACAAGCATATGAAGTTCTGGATATGCATTTGTATTCATTATATTACTATCAAAGAGCATGTGCTTTAAAACCAACTGATAAACGTATGTGGCAAGCAGTTGGTAATTGTTGTGAGAAATTAAATGAACATGAAGATTCAATTAAGGCATACAAAAAGGCTTTAAGTGTTTCCAATGAAACAGATCCGATAATATTGTTTAAATTAGCTAATTTGTATCAAGCAATTGGTGATATTAAAAGTACATCATTATATATGAAACTTTGCTTGGACGAAGAGATTAATGAAGGTGTTACAGATGAAACAGCAAAGGCAAGACTATGGCTGGCTAAATATGAAATGGAATGTTCTAATTTCCAACAAGCTTACAATTATGCTGTTGAACTAACCCATGGTACTTCTCATGAAATAGAGGAAGCAAGAACAATTGCAAGGGAAGCCAGAATGCAATTAAACCCGAAATGAGGCTGTGCACAGTGGCGAGGGTGGCGCGGCAAAAATCACTTAAAATTTGTGTAACTAATATTTGTGTGTTTATTTAAGTGTTTTCCTTTTCCTTTTCCTTCTGTACTTTAATACTAGCTTTATTCCGTTGCTATTTCTAGCCTCAAAGATTGTCTCATATAGGTCACTTGAGCTGCTGTGTGTTTTTCAATAAAGTTGTATGTTTTTTTTGTTCTCAAAAAGTTATTAAATATCTAATTGGAAAATACTAACTATTAGCAGTTATACTTTTAAATGCCTCCAAAGCACCCACCTCCTCCCCCTTCCAAGAAGGTCAATGGGGAGCCACCTAATAAGAAACAAAAAAATAACGGAAATGGAAGTTCACGTCTTCCACCACCTCCTCCTCCTCCTCCAGGTTTAAACAAATCTTCAAAGGATCATCAATTACCACCACCACCTCCTCCACCTGGATTAAAAGCAAACTCGTCTCAAAAACGTCCTCCTCCCCCACCTCCTCCTGGGCTGAATAAGAAGCCTGTTCAAATCCAAGTCAATGATAAAGAATTGCAATTAAAATCACAACAATGGCTTCGTTTACAAAAAAAAAGATATACTGAAAGTAAAGTTCAAAAAGGTACACTTGTTCATTCAGCTAAAATTGAAATGCCTCCTGAACATCTACGTAAAATCATTAATGATCAAGGTGATTTGTCTTCTAAGAAATTTTCTCAAGAAAAAAGATCAATTTTAGGTTCTTTAAAATATATGCCTCATGCTATTCTAAAATTGTTAGAAGCAATGCCACAACCTTGGGAACAATCTAAAGAAGTCAAAGTTTTATATCATATGACTGGTGCAATTACATTTGTTAATGAAATTCCAAGAGTTATAGAACCTGTTTATACTGCACAATGGGCTTCAATGTGGATCCAAATGAGAAGAGAAAAAAGAGATAGAAGACATTTTAAAAGAATGAGATTTCCTGCATTTGATGATGAAGAGCCTTTCCTTAATTTTTCTGAACAAATAGAAGAAATTGAACCTTTGGATGCTATACAATTAGAATTAGATGAATTAGAAGATTCTGCAATTGTTGATTGGTTTTATGATTCTAAACCCCTTATAGATAATTTAAACTTTGTTAATGGTGAATCATATAAAAATTGGAATTTATCATTAGATATAATGGCATCTCTATATAGATTATCTACTCCTTTACTAAATGATATTGTTGATCCAAATTATTTTTATTTATTTGATAAAGAATCATTTTTCACTGCTAAAGCTCTAAATATTGCATTACCTGGTGGACCAAAATTTGAACCCTTATATAAAGATATCAACCCTGAAGATGAAGATTTTAGTGAATTTAACTCATTGGACAGAATTATTTATAGAACATTAATAAGAACAGAATATAGAGTTGCTTTTCCATTTTTATATAATTCTATTGCAAGATCTGTTGAACTATCTTGGTATCATAATCCAAGTGTATTATTTATTAAAAGTGAAGATCCAGATATTCCTGTTTTTCATTTTGATCCTCAATTGAATCCTATTAGACCAAAAGCTAAAAATAATAATATTTATAAAGACTTAGATTTTGATGAAGAAACAGGAGATTTGCTAGAAGATGATGAATTAAATGATTTAGAAATATCTCCTCTACTTGAAGATGAAGAGTTACAACCTGAAGATTCTTACTCTGCTATTGAATTGTTATGGGCTCCATATCCATTTAACCGTCGTAGTGGTAGAATGATTCGTGCTGAAGATGTTCCATTGGTTAAAAGTTGGTATTTACAACACTCATCAAGAGAATATCCCGTTAAGGTTAGAGTTTCTTATCAAAAATTATTGAAAATCAACGTGGCTAATGAATTAGGTAAAGAGATTCCCTCGAATCAAAGAAAGATTAGTTTATTAAAATCACTTAAAAATACTAAATATTTTCAGCAAACTACAATTGATTGGGTAGAGGCTGGAATCCAAGTTTGCAAACAAGGATATAATATGTTGAATTTGCTAATTCATAGAAAAGGTTTAACTTACTTACACTTGGATTATAACTTTAATTTAAAACCTACTAAGACATTATCAACTAAAGAAAGAAAGAAATCAAGATTTGGTAATTCTTTTCACCTAATAAGAGAAATTTTAAGAGTTATGAAATTAATTGTCGATGCACATGTCCAGTATAGACTTGGTAACGTTGATGCTTTCCAATTAGCTGATGGTATTTATTATGCTTTAAATCATTTGGGCCAATTAACGGGTATTTATAGATACAAATATAAAGTTATGCATCAAATTAGAGCTTGTAAAGACTTGAAGCATGTTGTTTATTATAGATTTAATTCTGTGATTGGTAAAGGTCCAGGTTGTGGTTTCTGGCAACCTGCTTGGAGGGTTTGGATATTTTTTATGAGAGGTATTATTCCAATATTAGAAAGATGGTTAGGTAACTTATTGGCTCGTCAATTTGAAGGTAGACAATCAAAGGAAACCACTAAAACTATTACTAAACAAAGAGTTGATTCTTATTATGATATTGAACTTAGAACTTCTGTCTTACATGATATTTTAGATATGATTCCAGAAGGTATTAAAAATAATAAATCAAAGGCAGTTTTACAACACTTAGAAGAAGCTTGGAGATGCTGGAAAGCCAACGTTCCTTGGAAAGTTCCCGGATTACCTCCACCAATTGAAAGACTTATTGAAAGATATGTTAAAGCTAAAGCTGATGGTTGGATTTCAGTTGCACATTATAATAGAGAGCGTATCAAAAGAGGTGCAACTGTGGATAAAACTGTTTCTAAGAAGAATTTAGGTAGATTAACTAGATTATGGATCAAAAATGAACAAGAACGTCAACAGGCATATCAAAAAGAAGGACCATATCTTTCGAATGATGAAGGTGTTGCTATGTTTAATACGATGCTACATTGGTTGGAATCAAGAAGATTTGTTCCTATTCCTTTCCCACCAACTAATTATAAGCATGATACAAAGATTTTAATTTTAGCTTTAGAAAATTTAAAAGAGAACTATCAAGCTAAAGGTAGATTAAATTCATCTGAAAAACAAGAATTGGCACTTATTGAACAAGCATATGATAATCCTCATGAATGGTTAGCCAATATTAAGAAGAACATTTTAACTCAAAGAAAGTTTAGTGAAGTCAGTCTTGAAATGATGGATCACTACAGTCATATTATTCCAGTTTATGATGTTGAACCACTTGAAAAGATTGTTGATGCCTATTTAGATCAGTATCTTTGGTATGAAGCTGATAAAAGAGGCTTATTTCCAAATTGGGTTAAACCAAGTGACTCTGAGGTTCCACCTTTACTTGTTTATAAATGGTGTCAAGGTTTAACTAATTTACATAATGTTTGGGAAACCGATGAAGGGCAATGTAATGTTATGTTACAAACTACAATTAATAAAATGTCTGATAAAGTTGATTTAACATTATTGAATTCTCTACTAAAATTAGTCACTGATTCAAACATTGCAGATTATATTACTAATAAAAACAACATTACTTTGAATTATAAAGATATGCATCATATTAATCAGTATGGTCTTATTAGAGGTTTGCAGTTTTCATCATTTGTGTTTCAGTACTATGGACTACTTATTGATTTGTTGATACTTGGTCTTGAGAGAGCTTCACAATTAGCTGGTCCACCGTCTAGTCCTTCTGACTTTCTTGAATTCCCAGATGTTGAAACTCAATGCGATTCACCTATTAGAATTTATTCTCGTTATATTGATAAGATTCATATTTTTTTCAGATTTTCAGATTCAGAAGCTGAAGAATTGATTCAAGAATTTCTTTCGGAAAATCCTGATCCCAATTTTGAGTATATCATTGGTTACAATAATCGTAGATGCTGGCCTAGAGATTCTAGGATGAAATTAATGAGACATGATGTTCATTTAGGAAGAGCAACTTTTTGGGAGATACAAGGCCGTATCCCAAGATCCATTGCTTCGATTAATTGGGAGGATACACTGGCATCAGTTTATTCTAAAGATAATCCAAATTTATTATTTACAATGTGTGGTTTTGAAGTTCGTATTTTGCCAAAAATTAGAATGAATGAAGATAAATCATCCAAAGAAGGTGTTTGGGATTTGATTGATGAAAATACTAAAGAAGTTACTGCCAAAGCTTTCTTACAAGTTACTCAAGAGGATGTTCAAAAGTTTGAGAATGGTATTAGACAGATTTTGATGACAGCTGGTTCATCTGCCTTTACTAAAATTGCCAGTAAATGGAATACTGCTTTATTAGCTTTATTTACTTACTATAGAGAAGCTACTGTTGGTACGACTGCTTTATTAGATGCGATTGTTAAAGCTGAAACTAAGATTCAAACCCGTGTTAAGCTTGGTTTAAACTCTAAAATGCCTTCTAGATTCCCTCCTGCCGTGTTTTATACACCAAAAGAATTGGGTGGTTTAGGTATGCTAAGTGCTTCTCATATTTTGATTCCGGCTTCTGATTTAAGGTGGTCCAATCAAACTGAAACAAAAATTGAGTTTTTCCGTTCAGGTATGTCTCACGATGATGAAAGAATAATTCCAACTGTGTTTAGATATATTACAACTTGGGAAAATGAATTTATTGATTCGCAGCGTGTTTGGTCTGAATTTGCTATTAAAAGAGCTGAGAATGGTGATCAGAGATTAACTTACGAAGATTTAGAAGATAGTTGGGATAGAGGTTTACCAAGAATTAGTACATTATTTCAAAAAAATAGACAAACATTAGCCATCGATAAAGGTTATAGAATCAGAAAAGAATTTAAACAATATTCAATTGCTCGTAAAAATCCTCACTGGTGGTTAGCTGATAGACATGATGGTAAACTATGGAATCTAAATGCTTATAGAAGTGATGTTATTCAAGCTTTAGGTGGTATTGAAACAATTTTAGAGCATACTTTATTTAAAGGTACTGGTTTTGAATCATGGGAAACTTTGTTTTGGGAAAAGGCTTCTGGTTTCGAAGAAACATTGAAATTTAAGAAATTAACTAATGCCCAGAGATCTGGTTTATCTCAAATTCCCAACAGACGTTTCACACTTTGGTGGTCTCCTACGATTAATAGAGCAAATGTTTATGTCGGTTTCTTGGTTCAATTGGATCTAACCGGTATTTTCTTGCATGGTAAAATTCCAACTTTAAAGATATCTTTGATTCAAATTTTCAGAGCTCATTTATGGCAAAAGATTCATGAAAGTTTAGTTGTTGATATGTGTCAAGTGTTTGATAGTTTTCTTGATGAGCTTCAAATTGATACTGTTGAAAAACTTCCAATTCACCCACGTAAATCGTATAAAATGAATTCATCTACTGCAGATATTTTATTATCAAATTCAGTTCAATGGAACTGTTCAAGACCTTCCTTATTATTTGATTCGCATGATAGCTTTAATGTGGTGAAGAGTGGTAAATTTTGGATTGATATTCAATTGAGATACGGTGATTATGATTCTCATGATATTTCACGTTATGCAAGAGCAAAATTCTTAGATTATACCACTGATGGTTCAAATATGTATCCTTCAGAAACTGGTATAATTATTGCCATTGATATGGCATATAATATGTATGCTGCTTATGGTAATTGGTTCCCTGGTTTAAAGGAATTGGTGCAAAAGTCTATGAGTACTATTATGAAAGCGAATCCAGCTTTATATGTTTTAAGAGAAAGAATTAGAAAGGGTCTACAGTTGTTTCAAGGTAAAGCACAGGAACCTTTCTTGAGTTCAAGCAACTATAGCGAATTATTTAATGAGGATAACAAGTTGTTCGTTGATAATTCGAATGTTTATAGAGTTATTTCACATAGTACATCTGAGGGTAATACTGCTGTTAAAGTTTTAAATGGTGCTTTGTTCATGCTAAATCCAAAGACTGGTCAATTGTTTCTCAAAATTATTCACAGCTCTGTGTTCCAAGGTCAAAAGCGTAGAAGTCCTTTGTCCAAACATAAGGCTGCTGAAGAAGTTGCTGCTCTTGTTAGATCTTTACCAAAGGAGGAACATCCTAAACAAATTATTCTTACTAAAAAGGGTATGTTAGATTCACTAGAAAATTATATGCTTGCATTTCCAAATATTTCTCTTAGATTGTCTGAGTTACGTTTACCTTTCCAAGCTGCTTTGCAGATTGATAAACTTTTAAATATTGTTGAGACTGCTAAGGAACCTCAAATGGTTTTATTCAATATTTATGATGACTGGATGAGAAATGGCTGTTCACCATATGTTTGTTTTAATAGATTGATTTTGTTATTGCGTGGTTTGACTGCTAACAGTGAAAAAGCTAAGTTGATTTTACATCCAGATAGTTCAATCAAAACTAAAGATCACCATTTATGGCCATCGTTTACTAATGAGCAATGGAAAAATGTTGAATCTCAACTTGCTGATCTTGTTTTAAGTGATTATTCCAAAAAGTATAATGTGAATATTAATGCATTAACTCAAAATGAAATTAGAGATATTATCTTAGGTCAAGATATTAGAGCTCCATCCGTGAGAAGACAAAAGATTGCTGAAATTGAAGGAAATAAGAATCAAGATCCTACATCTAATCAATTAACAGCTGTTAAAACTAAAACCGTTAACGTTCATGGTGAAGAAATTGTTACTGTTACAACTACTGCTCACGAGCAAGCTAAATTTGAGTCCAAAGCTGATTGGAGAATTAGAGCTATCTCTGCTGGTAGTCTTCATATGAGGTCAAAGAATGTTTATGTTACTCAAGGTGAAGGTGATGATGCTGATAGCTATGCATATGTAATTCCAAGAAATATTCTTTCTAAATTTATTAAATGTGGTGATACCAGAACTCAAATTGCAGGTTTCTTATATGGTAAATCACCTGACAAGAATGCTTCTGTTAAGGAAATTAGAGCCATTGTTATGTTTCCACAACTTGGTGATAACCATCGTGTTCAATTTCCATCACAAGAAGTCAAATCAAAATATTTAGAAGGATTGGAACCCTTAGGTTGGATTCATACCATTCCATCAGGTATTGAAGAAGGTGCAAATGAATCGTCTGAACTTTTAATGCATACAAAAATGGTTACTGATTTTCATTGGGATGTTAAATCAACTGCTATTGCTGTTTCATTTACTCCTGGATCTGCTACTTTAACATCATATAATGCTACTAAAGCGGGTTACCGCTGGGCAACACAACATATTTCAATGCTAGGTTCTTCTGTCGGTTTACCTGATTACTCTCCTACATATAAGACATCCAACATGCTTGTGTTAACAGATATATTTAAAGGTTTTTTCTTGGTTCCTGATACAGATATTTGGAATTATTCATTTATTTCGAACTCTTGGACTGAAGATATGGAATATTTGTTGAAACTTGATCAACCTTTATCATTTTATCATGAGCTACATAGACCATTACATTTTTCTAATTTCAATCAAATGGAGTCCAACAACGAATTGGAAGCTACTCAAGAAGATGTTTTTTCATGATACATATTTTTTATTTGTATTACTTTTATTTTTATATCTACTATTAATTTTATTTTTATTCTGTTTTTATTTTTCTTTGCTTTAAATTTTCTTGTACACTATTGTTATGTTTTTTAATAAAATTTTGTTATTTAATTATCCAAAAGCAACAACTGGTTATACTAGCATTTGTAGAATTTGGTGAAAAGGAGAGCGCAAAAATAAAAATAAATCTCTTTTGTTCGGTGTTTGTTCGGTTTTAACGTTACAGTATTCTTTGCTTTTGCATAGATTTACGTATAAACTAGAGTATTGATCCTATGAGACATGTCAATCTGTTACTATTCAGAGTGGCTCTTATAGTTTTCTCAAGTTACTTAACCCTTTGAACTTTATAATCAATTATGAGTTACTGGTATTCAACAATCAAATCTTCTTCAATCAATCTTCCACCTGTGCAAAGCAATAAATCCCTTTTAGAACAACTGGATGATGCTAATGAAAGAAATTCAAAACTTCCATCTTATTTTGCAACTGTTAGAAGACCGTCTAATGAACTCCTTTTAAAACATGAGCTACCAAAAATACTTGAAAATAGATCAATGAAAGATGATGATGATGATAATGAAGGAAATTCAAGCATTGAAAATGAAAAACCATTTGAATTTGAACTACATAAATCATATAATCATTTAGAAAATCAAAAGAACAACAAAGGTTCATCTAACACACACACATCAGCCGATGATTTTCCTAATTTAAGAACAGTTAGAGAAGCTTGTAAAGAAATGGGTATGAACAAGAAAGTAGATTCTTCAAGAGAAAGTCATCATGAAGTTACAATAAACAACATATTATGGGGACATGAAACAATACTAGATCATAATGATACTAATGATACTATTACAAACTTGGTGGATCTGAATCATTACTCTGATACTCAAACGTCATTTATTTTAAAGAAACCAACTGAATCATCATATTTAAATCAAGAAACATCTTCAAATATATCACCTCTAATTTTAGAAAACCCCAAGAATAAAGCTATTGCAGATACTTGTAAACTGTTTAATGTTCAATTGAATGATTATTCTCCATACCAAGATACAGATGAATTTAATGATAATGCTAGTAACATAAGTGTTGGTTCAAGAAAAAGAGTTGGCAATAAATTTAAGAAATGGTTCAATTGGGATACAAATAAATCGAAAACAGCTGAGAATGATAATATTAATAATAATTCCCTTGATAATTATAGTGGTAGAGTTAATGTTAACTATTTCAAAGTAGAAGAAATAAATGACTATAATTTTGACTTAAGAACAAGTATTTCAACCAAATCTGATATTGATATAGATGATGCATGTAGTATTAAAACTGCTAATTCCATTGTACTTTCCTTAAGAAAATTCTTTTCAAGAAAAACTGAAAATAGAGATCAAAACCAAGAACAAGGCCAAGAACAAGGCCGAGACCAAGAACAAGACCAAGAACGAGAACAGTATCAACAACAAGATCGGAATAACAGTAAAGATAAACCTACAGGTTTTTGTGGCATTAATACTGCTTCAACTGAGTTAAAAGTTCTACCAAAAAGTTCAATTTATGAGATTGATGTTGATCCCATTCCAAATTATAGTTTCAGTGTGTTAAATCTTAAGCAATCGCCTAATAATAATTCACCTGTATCAGATTTAAGTGAAATTAATTTGATTAATAAAAATAATGTTAATATTAAACCTTCATTTGTTTCAATTTGTTCTAAATATGATTTATGTAACATATCAGCCACTCAATTTGAGAATTTTTCTTGGATTAGTCCTAATGTTAGAGAACTTAGTTCGTTATGGAATATATGGATTCAAAATAAAAGTAATGATGAAAGACCAAAATTAATAAGAAAGATTTGGAATACTGAACAACTTGATAAATTACAATATCAAGTAAATACCTATTTAATTGAACCAACAACAAATGAATTATCAAATTTAGTTCTTATATTAAAATATGGAGTTAAAAGTAGAATTAGATCAGATTTATTAATGAAAAATGGTGGTAAAATTGAAATTAGAATAACAGAGGAAGATATTAAAGAATGTTGGAGTTCAATACTTGGAATTTTACTTGAAGATAAATTGGTTCATTGTAATTTAGGTACATTGATAGTTGGGACAAGTTGGAGAAAAAGTTTAGTTAATTCTATAGAAGATGGAGAAAGTATGGAATATTTATTAGATATTTACATTGCAACAGGTTGTGAGCCTAATTCAGAAAAGCTTTACTATTTAATGAATGAATTATCTGGTTTATTATCTAATAAATTGAAGGCATTATTTAGTCGTTCTCAATACGTTAATTATAGTACAGGTATAAAAATTGACTTGAATTTATAGATTTTTTTTGCATGGCATGGGTTTTTCTTATACATTTTATTATTTTAATCATATTTAATTTAATTTATATTAGCTTAATTGAAGTTAATTCCACGGTTGTAGTGTCACGACTCACTAGCAGTGATACTAGTGAGTCTACTACTTTTTGGTCTTAATCTCTACTTAATTAGTTCGCAAAGTTATCAAGCATGAGGATCGATATATCAAAATATTAATACATTTTTAGTTGCAATTGCAATTGTAGGTATTATTATTATTTCAATTTATTTGGTATAATGATGTAGCCAATCAAATCTGAATAACATTTTTCCGTTCTCTGAGCTTAAAAAAGGTTAAAAGAGCCGCACAAAACTTTAATTATGATTTAATTTAATTTTTAATTATCTAATAAATCTATCGGCAATAATTCGGCAATGCGCCAAAAATCCAATTGCAATTGCAACTGCAATTCCTATACGTAATTAAATATACAGCTATAGCTAGTAATTAAATCGTAGTACTACAGAGTCGTACAGACTACACTGCTACAGCTAGTATAAAAAAATGACTGTGCTTCGGTCGAAACCGTCGAATGATAAAAATTAAAATAATTAAAATAAATACAGTATAAATTAAAAATTACCAAACTCGTATTAATTTTACCTGTAGTCCAGTACGTATTGGCGAAATGTCCGAGCACAGATAAGTTGTGTTTAACACCTTAAACACCGGTTTTCAAGCTATATGACTTACCTGAGAGATACCTTTATACCAGATAGCTTTAAATGATGATTTAAATTGATTTTCAGTGATTAAAAACATGTAAACACTGTTTGACAGGTCAATTTGCTCAACTTTTAGAGGGTCCTGGTCGTGCGCGGAGCAGAAACAAGCATTTTCAAGAAGCGGCGCCGCAAGGGCAGGTGCACTGGGCGCCGCGCGTGAAATAATAATTTAATTAAATAATAATAATGCTGCTGCCAGTGCGGCTATTGTGACACCTAAATGTAAAATTTATTTGTGTATCTTCTTTTTCACCACTTTTAATTGGAGTAACTAATTCTAGCTATAGATATTTAAACTCATCTTTTCCCAGATTTTTTTTATTGACTTCTCTCTCTACCTTTTGCTCTCTCTATAAGCAAACTTTTCGTTAAGCTCCATCTTTAAGACTAGCTAGATCTCTCTCCCGTGATTCTATACTACAACATTATTATTATTATTAAATAATACTGTTATATTTCTATCTTATAAATTTGCCTTAAAGAAAAGTTAATTTTATAAATCTCAAAAATGGCTAACAACATTTTTAATGTTCAAATTTTCTTCGTTGTTTTCAGAGAAGCATTAGAAGCTGTCATTGTTATCTCTGTTTTATTAGCTTTTGTTAAACAAAGTATTGGTACAAAAAATCCTTCTCTTTATAAAACTTTAATTAAACAAATTTGGTTTGGTGCCATCTCTGGTCTTCTTATCTGTTTAATTCTTGGTTGTTCTTTCATTGGTGCTTATTATTCTTTAGGTACTGATATTTGGGGTAATTCTGAAGATTTATGGGAAGGTATTTTTTGTTTAATTGCAACTGTTATTATTACTTTTATGGGTTTAGCTATGTTAAGAATTAATAAAATGCAAGCTAAATGGAGAGTTAAAATTGCTCAATCTTTAATTGATCCTCCTGCTGATAGAAAAGATAGATTAAAAATTTCTTATTTATTAAAAAGATATGCTATGTTTATCTTACCATTTATTACTACTTTAAGAGAAGGTTTAGAAGCTGTTGTTTTCGTTGGTGGTGTTGGTGTTACAACTTCTAGTAGTGCAAGAGCTTATCCATTACCAGTTGTCTGTGGTTTAATTGCTGGTATTGCAGTTGGTTGTTTCTTATATTACGGTGGTTCAACTGTTTCTTTACAAATTTTCTTATGTATCTCAACTGCAATCTTATATTTAATTGCTGCTGGTTTATTTTCAAGAGGTATTTGGTTCCTTGAAACAAATACTTTCAACAAAAAAACTGGTGGTGATGCTTCTGAAAGTGGTGATGGTCCAGGTTCTTATGATATTTCTAAATCTGTTTGGCATGTTAACTGTTGTAATCCTGAACTTGATAATGGTTGGGATGTTTTTAATGCTTTATTAGGATGGCAAAATTCTGCCACTTATGGTTCTGTTATTAGTTATAACATTTATTGGTTAGTTTTAATTTTGGTTATGTTATTAATGCTTTTTGAAGAAAAAACTGGTCATTTACCATTTATGAAGAACTTAACTTTAAGACAATTAAATCCAATGTATCATATTAAAAATAAGAAGAAGAATGAATTATCAGAAACTGAACAAGCTGCTTTATTCAAAAAAGCAGATGCTCAATTAAATAAAACAGTTGAGGAAAATGATATTGAAATGGAACAAATTCCAGTTCAACATTAATAATTTTGTTCAATTTATTTAATATTTTCCGTGTTTTTATTTCTTCTCTTTTATTTGAGATATCTTACTGAATTTTTTCTTTTTTCTCTTTAATGTTTTTTTGAAATGAAATCAATCACATACACACATATATCAAAGTTGTTTATTTTATCTTCACTTTTCATTTTTATTTATCACACACACACACACACACACACAATTGTTTTTTTATTTACTTTTTTCTATAGGAACAATGTTTTGGGGTATATTTTCAATTATTTTACATTAATTTGTTATTTAATTGTTGATATATTGAGAGTCTCACGGGAGAGAGAGTCTATCATATTCTTTGTTTGTTCTTTGTCTTTTCTTTGTCTTTTTTCTTAATCATCAATTGATTACTTTTACATATTTTACTGAAGGTGAATTCTGTTCTTTTATTCTATCTTTTGTTAAATTATTTTGTTTCATTTTGTTTTGAAAGAATTGGGAATCTTACTTTTTTCAATTATTACTTACTTTATACTGTATAATTTTTTTTTGTCTATTTGATTTGATTTCTATCATATTGGGACCATGATAGTTATCGCTTCTTTTTTTGGTATTTTTTTGGGAATAATATCAAATTTAGTTTCTTTTGGCAAATTTCTTCTAGCAATTATTTAATTAATATATTGCTACTGATGATGTATACGTACGTACGTTACTGTAATTCATATCGGAATTGTAAGTTGAAGAAGTACGTTGTACGATTTCATCATATATCGTCATAAAATTTCAATTTCAATTTAATTTCCGGTCCCCGGCGGGCCACGGCTGAATCTTAGAATCTATATGATGTTGAAGGCTTTGAGGCTCCAGGGTTCATTTTAAAAAGAAGCGGGAGCAAGTTCAACCACCAATACATATAATTAAGTTTTTTTCAACGGTTTACATTATATTACAGTATACTTAAAGGTTTTCTAAGTTATCTAACCGATCAAGTTGCTACCAATTTAATTTAAAAACCAGGAAATTTCTCAATATATTTCTAAACTTAAAATTTTCTTTCAATTCTAAAAACATTTTAATTGTTATTACAAAATGGCTAACAACATTTTTAATGTTCAAATCTTTTTTGTTGTTTTCAGAGAATCCTTAGAAGCTGTTATTGTTATAGCAGTTCTATTGGCTTTTGTTAAACAATCCATTGGTCCTGGACAACCAGAGGTTTACAAAAGTTTAATCAAACAAATTTGGTTGGGAGCAATTGGTGGTATTCTTTTATGTTTAATTATTGGTGGTGGATTTATTGGTGCTTATTATTCATTAGGTAATAATGTTTGGTCAAAATCTGAAGATTTATGGGAAGGTGTTTTCTGTATGATTGCAACTGTTATGATTTCAATGATGGGTATTGCAATGTTAAGAATTAATAAAATGCAAGCTAAATGGAGAATTAAAATTGCTAAAGCTTTAGCTGAACCACCTAAAAAGAAGAGAGATAGATTTAAAATGGGTTATATTCTTCAAACTTATTCCATGTTCATTTTACCTTTTGTCACTACTTTAAGAGAAGGTTTAGAAGCTGTTGTTTTCGTTGGTGGTGTTGGTATTGGATCAAATGCTAAATCATTTCCTTTGCCTGTTGTCTGTGGTATAATTGCTGGTGTTTCTGTTGGTTGTTTTATGTATTATGGTGGTTCAAGTACTTCATTACAAATATTTTTATGTATTTCAACAGCTATACTATATTTGATTTCAGCAGGTTTATTTTCAAGAGGTATTTGGTTTTTCCAAAATTATCAATTTAATCATAGAACAGGAGGTGATGCATCTGAAAATGGTTCCGGTCCAGGATCATACGATATTAAAAGATCTGTTTGGCATGTTAATTGTTGTAATCCTGAAATAGATAATGGTTGGGATGTTTTTAATTCTTTATTAGGATGGCAAAATTCTGCTACATATGGTTCAGTTATCAGTTATAATGTCTATTGGTTAGTTTTAATTATTACATTGATGTTAATGTTATTTGAAGAAAAGCATGGTCATTTACCATTTATGAAGAATATAACTTTAAGACAATTAAATCCAATGTATCATATTAAAAATAAGAAGAAGGATGAATTATCAGAAACTGAGCAAGCTGCTCTATTTAAAAAAGTTAACTATCGTTTAAAGAAGGACAATATAGCAGGTGATCAAAACAATCAAGCTGGAAATTACGAGCTGAATGATTATGAAACTGTTGATCCAAACCAATGTGGAAATTCCAATGACTCTGCTGAAAGTACAGATTATTCTAAAGTTGGTAGTTCACAAGCTTCTAGTAGCTCTAATCCCCAATATAATAATAATGGAACTTCAGTTGGCAATTCCAATAGTAAGATGCAAAACATTCCAGAGCATTCACTTGAAGTGAATGGTGGTTTATGATTATGATCTATTTGTAATGGGATAATGTTTTTTATTTCGAAGCAAATTAACGGATTAGCTTTTTTAGTAATATTGTTTTTTTATATAGTACTTTTTATATAGTACTACGTTAGTTTTAATATTCAATTAGTTATGCTCCATATCCAAATTAAAAGTAATAGAATCAAGGGCGCTTTACAAAATACACAAAAAGATGTAAAAAATACAATACACAAAAACACACACAATTGGATTAATACAAATTACAAACAAGCAAAGAACAATAATAAATGGTAATTAGTCAATTAGGGCCTTCAATAGATTTCAACTTCTTATTATCACGAGAACGTAAAGACACTTTTCTTTGTATCTTGCCTTCAAATTTATCATTACAGATAATTTTCACTGGAGGGATATTTTCACTTTCATAAAACTCACATATTTTACCCCAAAATGTTTTTAATTGCAATAACTTATCATTATTAGAAACATCTTTGGCTATCATCGATAAAAATGGTTTGATTTTAGAAGCAACTAAAATAAATGTTCTATACTCAGAAATTATTGAATTATAATGATTTGCTAGTGAGAGCTTCACAATTTCTAACTTCAGATCTAGTTCGAAAATAGATGCATTATCGATTGAGAATAAAGAGTTAAAGTTTTCAAAAATTTGAAAAACAGAAACAGAACCAAGTAAACAATGTAAACAATTAACCCCATAACGATAGACTTGTATGTTGTTATTTGTACAGGATGATTTAATTATAACGTTCACAAAAGCAATGTAAGCATCCATATCAAAATCATAATAACATGGACTGAATGTAAATAGATCAACAATAAATTTGAACCAAGTAATAAGTTCATCAGCCTTATTACATTTTTTAATATTATCACAAATAAGTTTATATTCTTCAACAAAACTAAGGCAAATTGCATCACAATCATCAGAAAGTAAGGTGGAGCGCATCTTGTTTATTTGGGTTGAATTTAAATTCGAACCTTTAGATAAGTTATCCAGTGAAAAAGAAGAAAATTCATTTGGTTGAATATCATCAAGGAATCCATCATCAACTCCATAACATTGTTGTAAATATGATTTTATATTGAGTTCTTTTAATAAATATAATTCAGTAAATTTGGATGTTTCTAGTTTCAAAGATTTTTCTTCATATTCATCATTTGAGATTTCCGTAATAATATCATATGATTCAGCACTTCCAGTTGTTTCTTCATGAGTGTTGTTAGGGGTACTCTCAGAATCAGGACTAATTTCTTCTTGAATCACAGGGGAATCAAAAACCTCAAATTCAGGAGATGATTCTAAATTATCAGATTCTGATCCAATTGGATCATCAACACCATCATTATCAATAAATTTTTCTTCAGTATTTGAGACAAGTTCACCAGTAACTTCATCAAAATGACAGCTTAATAAATTTGTTTCATCTTCATAGTAATCATCTATCAATGCATTATACTGGCAATCATGTTCTTGTGTGCCATATAATAAACGAGTCAACATACTATCATTACGTGACAATTCTAGTCCCATTCTTCTTTCTTTATCTAGTGATGGACCATAGGTGAGCATTTCAATTGAATCATCTTCATCTTCATTATCTAAATTCATAGAAACTTCAACAGTTTTAGGAACATAATTATGAGACATAGTAAATGAAATTATAACACCGGTAATAACAGAAACTAGGATTAGAGTAAATCCACAGGAAACTAGAAAAAGTAAATTATTAAATCTATTTGATAAATCAACTAATTTATTTTCACAGACCAACTCAAAATATTCTTTAGCAAATTCAGGATTATTGAAAAGATCACAAGCATAATCTTTTGAGTGATCAATATTATTATTAGCTTCAACAGTATTCAAAATGTCTATATATGAAAAGATAAAAAGATATGAGTTAGTAGAGGAAAATAAGTGCCTTGTTTCCTTAAAAACAGGGTTGAAAAGAGAAGGAAACAAATAAAGAGGTGGGTCTTTAATTACAATTTGCAAAGCCTATCGACTGATCTCTGAACCAATTAGACGCTTGTAGATGAAGCTGGTGAGCTAGCTCCATGATGATGAATTTATTTGTGAGTTTATACCCTTTTGAAGAGATGATTATAAAGAGTTTCCCTTTCTTATTGGCAATTGCCTTTGCGTTTCCTCAAAAAAAAAATAACCTCGCTCGATATTTATAGTATTTACGTAAGCAACATAGATTTTTTAGTTAAATCAAACATATATATGGTATTGATCATAAAAAAACAGAGAAACACGAATCAAAAGCTGTAACTACAAAATAAATAAATAAATAAATGGGAAACAAAAAAGAGATGAAGATGAGAATGTACTGTAATATAAACTAATGAATAAATAGAGAATAAATTAAATCAATATGAAAATGCATAGCAAACTTCTTGATTAAGATTATGATTCCTTGCTCACTGAAATTAATAAATGTATAAATAGAATTAAATGGTGAACTGTTGTACACTTATTTTTTTTTCACTCTTAAATAGTATTTCTAAAATTGTATGGACCTTCTGGTTGGTATCTTGGAGGAACATTTCTATCATGCTTGGTACCACCTGGAAAGGCTGGTGGAACGATTGGATCAGGATGTTTAAACTTTTCTAGCATTGCTTGTGTTCTTTCTAAAATAATCTATTTGAAATAAAATTAAACAAAATGAAAATTTCAATAGTTAGTATAAATTTGAGGGGGTAAAAAAAGAGATATTATTATTTTGGAAATACTCAACTTGAACTTGTTACAAAAACCATTTTGAATTCAGATACATACCTTTAATTCAACTGGATCAGCAACATTTTTATTTTGTTCGAACCTAAGTTTTATTTCAGCAGCTTTAGATCTGTAAAAATCATGTCTATTAATCCAATCATGAGCAGTTCTTAATGATCTTCTGTAAAGAGAAGCAACAAGCTTAGCGTTTTGTGGAGAAAAAGGAACTGGTGTCTTCATTCTTAAGTAATTATAATAAACTATTGAAGTTTTGAAAGAACAGGATTCAGTTGTTTAATCGATTTCAGGGGAGAAACAAAGCTAGAAAGTGGAAAATAGAGATAAAATGAGGGGTATAGCGCTAGTGGGTATGGGATTACGTAAGCTGAACGACGCGTCGCTCGAGCCGCAAGCAGATTAAGCTAGCGTCGATCTCGATAATTTTTAATTAAAAAATTAATTAATTAAAATACAATCTAATAACTATAATTAATACAAAAATGTCAAAATAAAATAACTTAATCTAATCACATAAAGAATCTTTTAATAATTTAATCTCATCCAATAAATTTTCAATAAATTTACTTTTTTCATGACTTTCTAATATCTTTTGTTGCTCTAAATCACAAGGGAAAACTCTTGATGTTAAATATTTAGGATGTGAAATTAAGTAATTCAATGAGGTAACAAAATCTAATCTTTCTTCTTTACTATCCATACCTGGAATTAATTTAACTTTTTTATCACTACTCAATCCATTGGTTTCTCTAATATGATCGTATACACCCAATATATTTAATGATTTAGCTAACATAACGATTTGAACAGTTTCTTCAATTGTTGGAGTACTAATAGCAGTATTGGGTTGTAACCAACTATTTGTAGTAAATGAAATTTGCCTTTCAAATGCTTTAACAAATAAGCATGTTTCAGATAAAACTCTTTCACCAAATTGCCCTAGTAAAGTTAACGCGATTGGTAAAAGACCACCAACCCATAAATGGTGTAATTTTGATTTCTTAGAAGATAATGGAACAATACCACCTTTTTGAATTTTAACTGATATAGCCGAATCTAATAAACAACCATAAACACCATTAGAAAGTAATTTTTCTGCAATTGCCCGATTCTTAACAAGCTCGTATATAACAGTTAATGAGAAATCACCAAATATTTCATCATGATTAACTTTAATTGAATCTGAACAGGAATATAAATTGGCAATTGATCTAAAACTTCCATCTTTTATCAGAGATAATGCAATCGATGATTCTATTTCACTGGTTAAATTCAAATTTAAAAATGTCTTCAAAATATTTATTATTAATGATATATCATCAATTTGTTTAGAAATCAATTCATTATTACCAAAGTCTTTCTTTGGATAATTTATACATTCACCTTGAATTGAATCAAATATAATCTTTATTGAACGTGAAACAAAAATTGTAAAAATATCTGCAAATGTAGCACCGTATTCAACAAGCAACATACTATTACCATCAATCATTTTCAATGCTAACAATAATATTCTTAAAACAGGCTTATAGTAAGTGACATCCAATTTACATAAAGCGGTTGGAAGATCAATTTCTTTAGCAAGTAATAATCTACCAGCAGATGTAATAATTGAAAATAATACTTTATCATTAACTTTAACATTTTGTCTTTTAGAAAATGAAAGACATATCAAAAATGCCAATTCAATTCTTTCTTTGTAGACAGATTCAAATAAATTATTTGGAACACTTTCTTGATCATTTATTTTGAGTAAATCTGAAGCCAATTCTAAACTTGTTGTATTAATTTCATCACTCTTTACTTGACATAAACACGTCATTAAAGCACCAAACGATTGGACTGTTGTTATTTGAGCCGAAGCAAACTGTTTATTTGAACTTGCAGAAACAAGCATTTTCCTAACATCACTCCAGTTTTCTAAATTTCCAAATAAATCATCCATAAAACTGAAAGCATATTCAGATTCAACACCATATCTGTTGGTTTTAAAAACAGATGATCTAGCAAATTGATGTAACTTAAAATTTGGTGAAATCTTTGAAAATTCTTTATTAGCATCCTCTAATAAAGATGGTCTGTAACCAACTATTTGAAATTTTGTGAACAAGGAATCATTGAATTTCTTAGATTTTAATAATTGAATAATTAAGTCTTTACATTTTCCATTTTGTGAAACAAATAGATAAAGAGATAATATTTCAGCAATCTTAGACAGAAGTCTAACTTCATAACAGTATTTAACATAATTAGATTCGTCGATTTCTTGAACTTTCGGAGTAGTTGGAAACTCATCCAGCTTATCGACCAATTTTTTGATAAATTCAGTATCATCACCTTCTTCTTTAGTTGTTGTCCATGAATTGAAAGCCAGCGCAATAGCATCAACGAGATGTAAAGTCACATTGTTTGGATATAAACTGATTTTTGAAATATTATTCTTTAATAATTTCAGCAGAGAGCTTGAGTTCGCAACTGAAGCAGCATTTAATTTAGGATCTTTATATTTTTCAGATAAAAGATAATCTTTAATTTCTCTTCCGGTGATAAAAACAATAGCTAAACCTTCTTGCTTACCTTCCATTGTAGCAGCAAAAAAATCATATAATGAGATCTTTAATCCATAATCTTCAAAATCATTAGAAATATCAGTTGAGAGTGAACGTAACAATATTTGCGTATGAGTTTCACCTAAATGAGTCAATAAAGAAGGTGGTTCAGTTTTCCAATCAGCATTGACCATAGCAGAAAGTAAATTAATAACATATTGTCTTAAAGCCAATTTTGTAGCAAATATATTAACCATATGTGGAGCTTTAGAATATAAGCAAATCTCAAACTTAGATGGAATTGATCCCTGACATAATGAACGAACATTTATAACAGTAGTCATAAAATTAAATGAGGCCTTTATCCATTCAAGCTGCCAATATCCATATAAATCAGAAGATATATAATCAGTATGACCTGATGAAAAAGCATCAATTGTAGAAATGAAACTTTGAATTGAACGTGTGTTTTGAATATCAGGAACAAGGAAAGTATCAGTGATTCTTTTAGAAGCAAGAGCAAAAACTTTACTAACTTTATTTTCAGGTTTATTATCTTCATCAATGCTGTATAAAGTAAATAATATTTTCTGCAAGATATTAATAGCAGTGGAACCAAGTATTAACCGTTGACTTTCAATTAAATATTGCCAATGTGTAAAACCATCTAATACTTGAATAGAGAAAATGACAAATCTATCAATAACTTCTGATTTTAATTTCAATGAAACTTTAGAATCTAATTGGATACAATCAGTTATTAATGTTTTAGCTAAGCTTAAGATTGCTAAAGTAAAATTATAATTTCCTGAAACTATTTCAACAGTACCTAATATATTTGCAGCTAAACTTGCAGTTTTATCACCAACCAGAGAAGATTTGTAGAGGTAAGACCAAACTCTATATGAATAACCATTGTTAGACAAGGCAGAGAGTGTTTCAACTAAAACAACCAATAAATCAACATTTCTAATCTGCAAAGAACTATCTAGTAAACGGAAAGTTAGATCAATAACATCATTTTCACCAATAAAAGCGTTTAAACCTATCATAACATTATTAATAGATACTTCATCAGAATCATTTAAAACTTTTTTAAGCAACTTGTAAAACTCTATCAATAAATCAATCTTTTCTTTGTCATTATCTAATTGTCTTGATAAATTCTTCAATATTCTTCCAAGTAAAGACCAACCATTATAGTCATATAAGAAAGCAGCAATCACTTGTCCACTATTAGCAGTTCCGGAAGGAAACAATTGGGCCATGGTTCCTTCTTTCAATAATAATGAAACCTCTCCATTTGATTCATAAGGTGGTAAAAGATCAATGTCTTGTGTTAGTCTCACTAAATCGGGGTTTTGATCATCCAATCTATATTTATAATAGAAATCATCTTCCTTGAGAATTTCCATATATGATTTCAAACTGTTTAACTCTTCAATAGCTAGATTTGCATTAATGCTAACCAGCGAAATAAAAGATTTTAGCGATAAAGGGAGTTTAGCTCTTGCTAAGGCCAATAATTCTTCAGCTGACCCTTCTGAAAAGAATCTAGCTACAATTTGTTCAGAACAATCACTAATTATATCTCTAATGATTCTGACAACTTCTTCATTCAATTGAATATATGGAGTAAAAGCAACAATGAATGATCCTAAAATTGAGGTATATGCGTAATCATAACCTAAGAATAAATGGCATTGCTTTAAAGCAGTAAAAACATCCAATTTGGCAGCATCATTAGCATAAAACGTAAATTTTTTTTCCAAATTTTTCAATCCACCAAACCTTGAAAGAATACTGGTTGCTTTTTCATCATCTATATTTTCAGATATAATAATAAACTTTCTATGTAATATGATACTCCAAGCATATAAAATGACAGGATTTGAACTTGTATTTAAAATGGATTGATCAATCTCAAATAAGTCATCAGAATTATTCATAAATGAGGAATCATCCGTTAATGAACCGAAATTGAAATCCAAATCAAGGAAAAGTAAAGAAATAACGGTCGCTAAACTTTCAATGGTTATAGTTTGCTGACGATATGTTGTAATTATATTTGATGAAATTGAGGAAAGGTAACCAGTTTTTGACATTAATTTGAACCATGAAGTGACAGTATCCTTTGGAAAACCTTTTTCAGAGTTTAAGATTAAAGCTGCAAGCATATTAAGAGAATCAATAATAAGAAGACCATATTCTGTTTTGAGTAAATTTCCTATTTGATCATCATCAAACTGTTCTAGTTGATTAACAAGACTAAAAATATTGGAAACATTAGATTCAATTAAACTGAAAGCATTTTGCTTTAATTTATTAACTAACTTAAAAATAGGAACAGATAATGATAACGATTCCTCGTCTAACTTCAATAATTTTGTGGTTAAATTTAAAATAACTCTTCTTTCTTTTGAAACAATACTAGTATATAGCAAGATTGATTCTAGTCTATTGATACTATCTTGAACAAAAGCACTATTGTTATTTAGTTCATTTAAACTTAATGAATGATCTTTTGGAATTCTATTTAAAGTGGAAATAACAATTCTTTGAACTTCTAAGGAATCAATTTTCAAAACTTGTGATATTTCTTCAATATATTCTTTTTGCTTTTCAGTTAACTGAGACTTATATTGTATTGATCTCAATGTGAAACTATCTTCTAGTTTGCTTTTCGCTTGATCATCTGTTTTGGAAAACGGAAGAGATTTAGATAGAAATATTGACTCATTTGAAGTTAAAAACTCTTCCAATGATTGAGCAAGTAGTTTGTTGCTTTGAAAAGAGCCTAATAGTAATGAAGCATGTTCGAATGTCCTATTATAAAAGTATTTAGAAGTTAGTAACTGTAAAACACGTCCTTGAGATCAATAAACAAAAAGAAAAAAGTGATACATACCAGCATGACTCAAGTGAGCTTATTGTAGCATTTTCTACTGTCATTGTGGACTTGGTAAGTGAAGTAGATTAAACTCAAACTTGTTTGTTTACCAATTAAGTTCTTCACTTTTTCGAATCAAATTTTAAAGAGAGTGCGTGGCGCAAAATAGCGTGGCGAAGCTAACGCGCCACGCATCGGACTTAGGCCGAGAACTCGGATTTACGGGTTTACACCTTTTTACTCTCTCTTTATCTCCTACGACTAACTCCAAATTCCTGGTATTCCTCTCTGAATCCTCTGCTTATAAATTGATCAGAATTTCTCCAAAATGGAGCTGCTTGTTGGGCTTCAGGTCATCACGTCTTAGGTATTTAACCAAACCAAAAAAATTAACGAATGCCTTTATCACCACCACCAAACAATCAAGCATGTTGGATCAAGAAATTCAACAAACCTTTCGAAGTTTCTCCTGCTAGTTATTATACACCAAAAGAAACTGAAATATTAATTGAAACTTATGCAATTGGGTTGAATCCTGTTGATGGGTTAATTCAAAAAGGGTTCTTTCCAACCTTAAAAGCACCTACTATCGTTGGTGAAGATATTGCTGGTAAAGTTGCTGAGGTTGGATCCAAAGTTACAAATTTTAAAGTTGGTGATAGAGTTATGGCTAGCTGTTATGGTATGATGCATGGTGATATTCGTGAAGCGTCTTTCCAAAATTATGCTATCTCCAGATCTGTTAATACTATTAAACTTCCTGATGATGTTAAATTTGAAGATGGTGTTGTTTTACCAACAACCTTTTTTACTGCTGCAATTGGTCTGTTCAAACCCGAGTATTTAGCCTTAGAAATTCCTTCTGGTCATAATTCCAAGAAGATTGATCAAGTTTTATTGATTTGGGGTGCCAGTTCATCAGTTGGTCAAAATGCTATTCAGTTGGCTACTGCTTCTGGTTATGAAGTTATTTGCACTTGCTCCCCTAAATCCAATGATACATTACTTTCATTAGGTGCTTCAAAGTGTTTTGATTATCATGATAATGATGTGACTAATCGAATTGTTGATTATTTAGAAGATAAAGGTTTAGTTGGAGTTTTAAATTGTGCAAAGGTCATTGACCAACCTTCTGAAGTTCTTAAAAGAGTCAAAAAAGTTTCAGGTAAAAAGTTCATTTCACAGGTTGCACCTTACTTTGTTCAAGAAGATTTAGGTGATGGCGTTACTCAGAAATTTCTTAATTATGCTAATTTTGAAGATATTGCGTTACAGTTAGTTGAAAGTTTCCTTTCACAAGCTTTATTGAATGGTAGCTATAAGTTTTCTCCAAATGCAGAAGTTATTGGTAATGGTTTTGAGTCTATTGAGAAAGGTATAAAGTACTTATGTTCTGGTGACAAGAACAAGTCAGGCGAAAATACCAAAGCTGTGGTTATTATTAAATATGAATAAAAACTTTTGTCATTAATACATTAAATGCTATATAGTTATATGATAATTAAGAATATATACAAGGTATTTTGTTATGCATTAACCAATATTATTGCTTACAATAATATGTAGTTTGTAATTCATCAGGTATTTCAACTTCAGGTTGAACTTCGTCTAATTGGATATCAATTAATTCATTTAAATTTTCATGAGAACCTTTCACTGAAACATTTTGAATTTTTGGAACTTTAAAATCTTTATTATTTTTAAACTCACCATCAATTAAATTTTCCCATCTAAGATTACATTCTTCAATTACATCAATTGCATAATCTGAATCTTTAAATTCACCATTAAATGTAAATTCATTTAAAGGTTTATTATCTGGAATTTTATAAGTTTTAAACCAATCTCTTAATGAATCTAATAAACCAGGCATTTTAGATTCAACATCTTTAATATTATTTAATTCATTTGATCTTTTATCATTAACATCAATTGAAACAATTTTCCAATCCAATTCACCATCATCAATTAAACCTAAACAACCTAAAACTTTAACTGTTTTAACTTGACCTAATTGAGATTTAACATCACCAATTTCAACAATATCAAGAGGATCATTATCACCTTTTAAGTTCAATGAAACAAAAGTTGGATCCTCCCATGTTTGAGGAATTGCACCATAGTTTACAGGATAACCAACAAATGGGAAAACATTTTTAATAAATCTTAATTTACCTTTCTTAGTATCTTGAACAATTGGATTTCCATTTATTTCTTTACTTATTTCAAATTTTGCATGTGTTTGTTTTGCAATTTCAACCACCATTGAAACAGTTTTATTATTTTTATTTAATGATAATGGAACATCATGGAAATATGAACCTAATTGACCGGAAGGAAGTTTTAAGTAATTTTTGAAGTTAAGTGTATGTTTTGTTCCTGATTGCACTGAAGAAAAAAATCTTATGACCTGATTTGCTGTCATACTGAACTAAGTTAACGTGATGCCTCTATGTAATAATTACCACTTTAAGCTTATAAATAAATATCTTTAATTGTAGTACACGTACGTACTAGTACTCACAGTTATATATAATTAAAATGAATTAAGATATCAAAAACAAATCGAAATTTGTCAAAATCAACATCTACGCCGCGCGCAAATTAAAAAAAATAAAAAATTATTTCAGCTCGATCGTAATATCCGGAATTCGGAACCAGATAATTGCATGTAACCTTATTATATATATAGTATCCAGATTCCAGATTCCAGATAAAATTCCAGATTCCGGTTTAATCATAAATTTTAAATTAACCGCGGCCATTATTAATTAATTATATAGTATATTTATATGAATTAAGTCCCGCGAATGATATGGTTCGCGGCTTTGCTTCCATATCGCGAATCAATACATATACGGTAATATACTCCGGATCTCGGGAAAAAAAAATGTACGAACGTAGCAATAAATAAATCATAAATATTCAACATAAATTCATAAATTCCTATAATTTTTACAGCTATAGACCATAGTGTAAGTATCATAATATATCAATTGATCAATAATATTCAATATATATAATATCAATCGATCACTTAATTATAATTATAATTATATACAGCAAACTATGTAGCATATACGTTTATAATATTAAAAAAAATTAAATTAAGATATCATCGATATATGAAATATTAAATAAAAGATCAATATTAAGAAAAATAATATAGAAAATATAAAATTAAAAGGTACAACATAATAACAATTTATTATATATTTATAACTAAAATATATGAATTATTATATTTACCTAAGTTACCTTATTACATACTATATACATGTATTGAATTAAAGATGATGATATCGATAATTAATAGTAAAATTAAAGTAAAAGTAAAAAAAAAAAGGAGAACATAAATATGCAATCAATTGTCTCATATAGGATATAGAATAATCTAGATGAAAAAAAAAACATAAATTGATGAAAAGATCGAGGAATTAAAACAAAAACAGACAATTAAGAGATCAATTGCAAAGAAGACAAAGTTTTGATTTAAATATGATGAGTAAAATAAAAATTGTCAATTTAAACGAATAAATAAAAATTAAAAAAAAAAAAGACGATAATTAATGATTGCAAAGCAAACTTTAGATTTGATTTTATATAATTGTTAGTTATAGCTAAATGAAAAATTGAAAATGAACCATATAATATGTAACTCCCATCCTGCGCAAATAAAATATTAATAAAATAACTTTAACTATAAGAACATAGAATGAGAAAAATCAAATCTGCGATTGAATTGAAAATGCTAGGATAATACAACAGATTAAACAAATGGTGGAAAAATCGAGGACTGTAACGATGATGTAGGAGTGAAGATCAAAAAAAAAAAAAAACCAAACAGTAGTAATATAACAACAATGGACTAATATTCTATTCTAGAAAGAACTTGAATTAGTGAAAAATAATGTAAAATGAAATAAATAGATTGGAGTCTATGAAATCAACTTTAGTCAATATAGTTCCATCCATCTTTACATAAAATGTAAGGAATAGAACTACCTAGAAGTCCTTCAAAGTTCTCTTGTTTCTTTTCAGAGATATCCTTGTTTAGTTGTAAGAAGTAATTTGAGTTTAATAAAGAATTTTGAGGATTAAAGGGAAGATTGCTCATTTCATGAAATTTTTTGATTGTATATTCTGAATTTAATTTTTTAGATCTTAGTTTTGATAATCTATTTGAAATATATTTCCATTTATGAATTTCAGCCAAAGGAAGTAAATTCTTCAAAACTATTAAATCTTCTTCTGTAAATTCTCCTATATCAATATTTGGATCAGTTGGAATATAGTCATGACTTGAAATTTGAGATTGATTGTTAACAGATTTATAAACTCTTAATGGAGGATCGGAGTTCTTAGCTCTTTGTGCAGCATAACGAGAAGCAACACTATTAGGAACTATGGGACTAGAAGTTGAAAATGAAGGTTTACCAGTATTAGGTGGAGATGTGTTGGAATTACCAGCTTGTTGATAAGATAATTGAGGATGTAAACCGTATTGCATTTGAACATTAGAAGTATGGGTGTAATAACCTTGAGGAGGAGCAGAAGAAGGATAATAGTAGACCGCAGAAGATGAAGAATTCAGAGGTGGTAAAGAAGAAGAATATGAAGAAGATTGCTGTTGTTGATGGAGTTGTCTCTGTTGTTGTTGTTGAATTTGTTGATAATACTGTGCCTGTTGCTGTTGTTGTTGTTGCATTTGCTGAGGATAAGAGTAAGCAGAGTAAGAAGGAGCTGTTGAGCCCGAGCTAGGATATTCATTTGAAGCAGTTGTTGTTGTAAGAGGTGTCAATTGAGACTGAGGGGGGTTTGAATTGTTTGAAGTTGAAGGTTGTTGGGCAGAGGTTTGGTTTGAAGGGAAGGAGTAGACGGAGTAGCCATTGCTGTTGTAGGATGGATAGGGAGTCATTCCTGGATACATATTTATTGGTAAAGAGAAGAGGAAGAAGAAGAGGACGTGGAATCAACAGTTGGAAACAAAACAGCCTTTTGAAGAGATTTTGAAGATTGAAGTGAAATTCCAGAATCAGAGTGGTTTGAGATTTGAGTGATCGAGTGCGGGATAAATATAGCACGAGATGGAGCGGTCTGTAGCAGCTGTGTGTTGTGTAACAATGCAATTCCAATTGGGAGGGATGTCAGGAAACGTCAGAGTGGACGAGAAGAGCACAACAAGTTGAAGAACAGGATTATATCAACTATTTACAAGTTTTAAAAAATAAAACGCCTGCAAAAAATAGACAAACTACCTACATAATAAATTAAAATTAATTAATTGTATTCTCGCATGTCGGCCGTATATTAATACCGGGACATATTTATCCCCATCCAGCGCTTCCTCCGGCCGCGACCGCGACTGTATTGACTATATATGTCCCGCGGGCGATCGTTATATATATATGGTTCTCGCGATCGCGATCAAGTCACAATTCACCCGAGCCGGCCAAATATGTACCATATGCAAGCGCGGCTCCTATTTATCACGTGTGCTCGACATATAGTTTGACCGGCCGCGATCGCCTGATCAATCGATCGCGATCGATGCAAATTATTTGCTCAGTTTAAAACTGTTTTGCTCCCTTTTGCAGCTATACGTAAAACTGTCTTTTAAGTTATAATTGTACGTATATATGTTATAATTAATACTGTATATTGTTACAACTATCTTTGAAAAAAGTGTAAAGAAAGAATAAATGAAAGAGGATATAAACTAATGCAATAATGTGAAGAAACTTATAAAAAATTTGAAATATTAAGAGTTTAGTAAGAATTAAAGTAAGAAAAGACAAAAAAAAAAAAAAAGGTACAAGAAAAAACCATAGAACAGAAAATGCAAAATTCTAGAAACAATACAATAAAAAATAAAAAAATTTAAACTCATTCAACATTATAATTATCATGATATCAATCATATCATCAAAACAAATCAAACTTTAGACATTCCAACTAAATTATTTTGAATTGTTCTCCATTTTTCTCTATCATATTCACCAATTACCACAGAAGGAATTGAATTTTTACTTGTATTTGAATTAGGAGTAGATGAATTATTAGAATCATCATTGTTATTTGTTTGATAATAACTTTCTTCAAAATCAGTTGAAAATACAGAACCCCTATGTGGTTGATCACCATTTGCTTTCATAATTTCATCAAAATTACTCATTGAAAAAGCATTAACATGATAATTTATTGGGCTTGATAAACCAAATAATTGATTAGATTTTGTAGATGATGAAGTTGATAATTTTTTACTTGCTGTTGTTCTAAGACTAATATTAGAAACTGTTTTTCTATGTCTATATTGTCTTCTTGGAGAACTATTAGCACTATTTTGAAACTGTTGTTGTTGTTGTTGAACTGATTTTAATAAATCTAAATTCAAATCAATTTCATCACTATCATCATAATTAAAAGATTGATGTGTATTAGAATTTAAACTTGTTATACTTAATTTTTTTAAACTTCTGAATCGTTTCAGAGGACTATTTGATCTTGATCTTGATGATCTTCTTAATGCTAAGGTGGGTGATATTGTAGTTAAAGATCTATTTATATTTGGCGAAGACTTAATTGAACTTGATCTTGAATGAATTGATTCAGTTGGGAATCCTAAATTGATTGGTGATAATGGTTGCAAAGACTTATTATTGTTATTATTATTATTATTATTTGAAAATGATGAACTACCAACTTCAGATAACATGCTTACCTTGGGTGTATGTTGGTGAGAAGATTTAAATGATTCAGTTCTTATAGAATTATATTCAATCTCATCGGAATCTGATTCTGAACTTCCAGATGGGGGAGTAACTGATCTAGTAGGAGGAGCATATACATAATTTAACATTATTTTATTATTCTGCTCCTGAATTGAATTATCATTTTTGGAATTAATTGATAAAGGTTCAGTTATTGATCTTTTAAATGATTGTTTTTCATTAAATGATGATCGATCTTCTCTAAAAAACATTGATTTTGAGTTACCTAATCTTTCTTTATGAACATGCCATTGACCAGAATTCTTTTCCCATGAATCTAAAGAAATGTTATTTAATCGTCCAATATTATTATTTGATTCATTTTTGCTGAATTTATTTCGAGGCCATTGCTCTTGTCCAGCAACTGGAATAGCACCCAGATGATTAGTTTCCAGAACATCATCTAAGTCATCAGCTTCTTCTTGTATATTTATATTAATTGTGGTATGATTAGAAAGAGGCAAATTAACATTGGAACTTCTAACACTCGAAAGGTAACTACTATGCTCTTCAGTTATAGTTTCAGGAAAATTAAATGATGAAGGAGTATTTGGAGTAGAACGAGGAGCTTTATTGGTACGTGTAAGTGGAGTTGGAGTTTCATTAAGTTCAGGAGATTGGAAATCTGGTAAAATGAAAGTGGTATCATCTTTGATTATTTCATTATTACTAGTGGAAGTGGTATAAATATTATTTATGTTGGTATCTTGATAATCAACAATTGACTGACTTTTAGCATCTTGAAATTTTAATAAACTTGGTCTATTTTTCAACTTATTAATTATTTGTTCTTGATAATTTTCACCAATATCATAATCAGAAAGTGAGTTAACCAAAGTTTGAGCAGAAGATTTTTCTTTAATTGTATTAGTCAAAGTTGGAGCAGTATGATGTGATAAAACGAATGATTTATAAGATGGTAATTGAGTTTGATCATCAAACTCATTAATATTATTATCATTATTATTAATTTGATTTTCAATATCATTAATATTGCTATTGTTGAAATCATCTTGTAAGATTTGAGTTAAATTATTAGATTTCAGATAAGTAAAAGGATCAAAGAAAATTGAAGGAATCAAAGTACAAACAAAAGAAACTAATAATTGTCTAATTTGAAAATTTGGTTCAATTAAATTTGTAAACATAATATTTGAAATCCAATAAATACCACATGTTAAAGTTATCAAAGTAGTTAATAAAAAACTTAAATTAATTAAATTCAAATGAGTTTTATTTCGAAGTGGCCATCTTAATTTATGATTTATAATTGTGAATAAAATAAAGAATGAACTAATTATTTGAGTTGGTATGATTATAATCAATGGTATACTTAACTTTGTTTGCTTTAATAATAAAGAAATTGCCAAAGCAGCATTTGTTAGCTTGATAGTACAAATTATCAGTTTTGCAGCTATTGAAGCTATTTGATACATTAAAAGGAGGGTTATAAAGATAAATAGTTAATGATGAATTAGGGTATATTGGTATGAATAATAATTGTAGTTAAAGAAAAGTGTTGTATTTAAAGGGTTTGTTTGTTGTCCTTTTTTTTTCAAAGCTTAAGAGAGGTGAAGGAAAGATCTGAGATAAGAATTGAAAAGAAGGATTCGTGACTTTTGAAGGATACAAGAAAACAGTAGTTATAGAACTGTGATGGGTATAACTATGAATGATATATTAAGCAAAATGAGAAGTAAAGTACAGTTGTTGATTTGAATTTTGAAGAAATGGTTTGGTCTGTATAGAGAAACTAAAAACTAGTTTTGTTGATCTGAATTGATCCCACGCAGGGGCATTGTTTACGTTTTATTTTAGCTCCACATTGGCTTGCCTAATCGGGACGCGTCGGTGAGCCGCCCGGGTGAGGCAGGGAAGGCGTCGGTCGACGCGAGAATCGAAATTTGATACACTATGAGATTTACAATTAACTCGATCCTATAATAAACCACTTCTTCAAACAACTCAAAACATCAAACAAGCAGCATCTGTTCCAAATCAGCCTTCATAAACATTTGCTGGAACAGAGAGGAAGAGAAAAAAGCATGCTTAAGGTGGGAACATCTTTTAAACTCGGTATATTTCGACAATCAATAACAACCAGAACCTTTACAACATCAATTCGCAATTTAAATCAAATCAATAACGGTGGTAGCAATAAAAAGACAGGTACTTTTTCATTAATTGGAGCTTCTAGATTGCCTTGGGAAAATTCACCTGCTAAATCAGTTAAAGACCCAGTTGTATTAGATCAATTATCATCAAGTACAAGCCAGAATAACAATGACAAGCAAATCAATACTGAATTACAAACCGATAAGAAGGCACATTCGTTCAAGCTACTTAATATTTCAAATATCAAATCTGATGATCCTGTAAAATACAAATCAAACACCATAGATGAGAACTTATCTTCAACTATTTCAAACCAAATGGAAAAAGATTATAAAACTGAACAAGAAAATTTAGAAAATCAATCTCCATTACCTTGGGAGTTGGACTTTAATGATTCAATTAATTCAAGTCTTTTAGATGAAAGTTCAATTGAACATGAATTAACATTCAAGCAGAAATCAAAATCTCTGGGAGACTCTTGGAATGATGAATCAGATTTAATCCTTTCCAATCATGATTCTTCATCAAAACCTCTAGCATTAAACAATCCTCATAGTCAAGAAAAATCTTTAACACTTGACAAAAATAAGAAACTACCCTGGGATTTTCCAGACGACGGTTCATTAATAACTTCTCATTCTGAAACTTTATCAAAACCACTTGCTTCAAACAACTCCCCTCTTCCAGATGAATATTCCAACTCTAATACTAGATTACCATGGGATGATCCACTTGACGTCTTATTAAGCGTTTCTTCTTCTGATAATACTCCATCAAAACCTTCTACTTTAAACAAAAGTTATAGTCATAAAGACTCAGAAGATGAATTTTTTTCAACTTTTCCTTCAATTTCAGATAAAGGTGAAACAGAAACATCGGAACCATATAATACAATTGAATTACCTTGGGATAAAGCACCGCCATCAGAACCTGAATTAGTTCTTCCAGAGCTTTATTCAACTAACAATAGCAAAACCAAATTATCTAAATCTAACAGGTCTGATGACTTAGGGCTATTCCTTAACTATTGTGCAAGATTTTCTGGTGTTCCATTTGAAGATGATAGAAAGGCAATCACTTCTATTGTTGGTTCATCATATAATTTTAAAGCTGAGAAAATTCTGAAATCATTCACTCATCCCCCTTCTAGCTTCACCAATTACAAAATTTTTAGAAACTATCTTTCATTCATTACAGAAAGTGATTATCGATATAATGTTGTGTTGGAATTAGTTGATGCTTTAAAAATAAATGTATTAACACCTGCAAATCTTAAATTTTTGGATTCTGAAATGTTTGGGAAATTGATTATTTTTTATTCTAAATATAATTTAATACGTCAAATTCGAGATTTATTTTATCTTCAAAGTATTTCAAACACTATTGAAGTTGATATTCGTTGTATTAACATTTATCTTTATACTTCATCAAACAGAGATCTTAAAAAATATAGTAAAACAACATATCAGGATTTAAAAATATGCTATAGTTTAATTGAAAAATACAATTTAAAACCGACGTTGATTACATTCATTTCAATCTATAAAATCTTAAACTTGAATGATTCCAGAAGTCTCTTGTATGAAATGGAAGAACTGGGCTTGTATGGTGTGGAAACTATTAGACGTTCTTATAAGAGATGAAAATACTTTCTTTTTTACTTTTCTAAGCTATTAAATATCTTGTACATATATGATATATATTCCTTTAATACTAATTGTAAATAATTCAAATAATTCAAAAAATTCAATAATATCATGATTTCAGTTAATTCTGTTGAATTTATCAAATTTTGCGCGGACAATCAAATTAAGGAAGTTAAAGATTCAGATTCTCAGATAACCCAACAATACGAATATTTCAAGAAGCAAAGACCTGTCCACCAGAACACCGCTTATTTGAATATCAGACAGGGAATCAATCATCTGTTAGTTCAATAATTCTATTGGTCATGTCTTCGGGTGATTTCAAAGAAACTAAGATCCCAAGTTCAACGGATTCAAATCTAAATCCACATCAAGAATCACCGAATCAACAGTTAACTGCAAAACAAGAAGCTAAATTGAAATATGAAGAATTGAAAAAACATTATAAAGAACCAACTACTTTCAGAAAGTTCATTTATGATATAGTGTTATGGTTATTTTCAATTGTTTTTGACTGTTTTTTCAGAGAAATTAGACCAAGAGGTGCATATAAAATGCCTAAATCTGGTCCAGTTATCTTTGTTGCAGCTCCTCATGCTAATCAATTTGTTGATCCAATTGTTTTAATGGGTCAAGTTAAAAAAGAAATTGGCAGAAGAATATCCTTTTTAATTGCTGAAAAATCTCATAATCGTAAATTTATTGGTTTAGTTTCAAGATCTCAAATGGCAATTCCTGTTAAAAGAGCTCAAGATAATTTAAAAACAAAAAAAGGTATAATTAAAATGGATCCTGTTAATGAACTACTTATTTTGGGTGAATGTACTACTTTTACTAAAGATTGTGAAGTTAAAGGTTTATTAGCATTACCTAAATCTTTAGGTACTGGAGAAATTGGAGAAATTATATCAGATACTGAATTATTATTGAAAAAGCCTTTTAGATTTGCTTCACTATCAACTACAGCTAAAGCTAAGAAACTATTTGAACAAGGAACAGAGTATAAAACTGCTCCAAAGATTGATCAAGCAGAAGTTTATGCCCAAGTTTTTGAACATTTAGCTCATGGACATTGTATTGGATTATATTCTGAAGGTGGTTCACATGATAGACCTGATTTACTACCTCTAAAAGCTGGTGTTGCAATTATGGCATTAGGTGCAATGGATGCTAATCCAAATTGTAATGTTAAAATTGTTCCATGTGGTATGAATTATTTCCACCCACATAAATTTAGATCAAGAGCAGTTGTTGAATTTGGTAATCCAATTGAAATTGATAGACAACTGGTTAAGAAATATGCTGATCCAGTTACTTCAAAGGATGCAATTAGAGAATTATTGGATACCATTACAAAAGGTTTAAAATCAGTTACTGTTACATGTCCTGATTATGAAAGTTTAGTTTGTGTTCAAGCCGCTGTTAGATTATATTCAAATAATATTTCATCTAAATTATCAATTAGTACATTAGTTGAAATGAATAGAAGATTAGCAAAAGGTTATTTACATTTTAAGGATATGCCAGAAATTCAGAAATTAAAAGTTGATATTTTAAATTATAATGATACATTAAAATCATTAAAGATTCCAGATCATTTAGTTGAATCAACAAAGAAAAGAAACAAGTTAATCGTTTTAGCTTCAATTCTAGCTTCAACATTAAAAGTTGTTATATTAGGTACTTTAGCTTTACCTGGTGCAATTCTATTTTCACCTGTTTTTTTTGCAACTAAGAAAATTTCAGAAACAAAGAGAAAAGAAGCATTAGCAGGATCAACAGTCAAAATTGAAGCAAAAGATGTCATTGCAACTTGGAAAATTTTAGTTTCAATGGGTTTAGCACCATTGTTATATATATTTTATTCAGTTATGGGTATTTTAATCTTACAAAAGTTTTATCCTGGTATTGGAGAAATGTCTAAAATTAAAGCTTTTCTTTTATTTTATTTATTATCAGTTGTTATTACTTATTCTGCTTTAATTTTCGGTGATAAAGGTATGGATTTATTTAAATCAATTAGACCATTATGGTTATTATTAGTTAATAAAAAGGGATTTGATGAATTAAAATTAGAAAGAGAAAGATTATCAATGGAAATTACCCAAGCTGTTAATTCATTTGGACCACAATTATTCCCTGACTTTAATTTAATTGAATATGATAAGATGCAAAACTTGAAGAAATTAAGAAAACAAGAAAGACAAAAGAGACATGCTGAAAAATTAGAACAAGGATTAGATTCAGAAGATGAATTAGAAGAATTTAAAACTCAAAAATTAAGACAAAGAAGAGCAATTAGAAAACAACAAAAACAACAGGATGAAATTCAAACTGATGAAGGAATTGGAGGGGTCACAATGAAATTAGCATCTTCAGTTCCAATTATTGATAATGAATATAATTCAAGTGCTGGTTTATCATCATCTACTAGTGATAATGATTTTTTAACAAGTTCATCCGAATCAGAATTTGATCAAGATGGAAATGAAGAATTAGTTAAGATTAAAGATCAGAAAATAAGTTTAATTAAAGATCAAATAATTAAAGAGAACAGAGAGAAAAACAACTTATAATATTTAAAATTTTATTTATTTATTTTTCTGAATATAATATAACAGCACTCAGGAGTTACATTTTGAGATTTTGAGATTTTGTTTTGTTTCACATTTAATTTTTATATTTCTGGTATATCATAATCTCTGCTTATGTTATTAATGCTTGTTGCATTCTTTATAATTACTTTTATTTTATTTCAATTCTTTACCTAGTTATATATTTTACTCTTTTAAGTTATTATATAATATTGTGGCAGCCGAGTAATTAATTAAGAAGAAAAACTTACAAAGGGCATATAAAGAAAAGTGGTTTAAGTTGAGGGAAATAAGTGAAAATTAACGATATAATATGATATGTAAATAACTTATAGTCTATAAAAAAGCAAAGTAATTAAATCAAATAAAATGTGAAAAGAAAGTAAAGTATTCCATATACGTGTAATAATTTCAAAATAAGACATAGTAGTATCTATAAAAAACTTAATGAGCAATGATAATAATAATACAAAAAATAACTTTAAAAAGAACTCCAATCCCATTCAGTGGGTAAATTATCATTGTCAAGCGACGAATTTGTAGGATTGAAAACAGAATCATATCTACCCCGACTTGTTTCGTTATTATTATCCTTATTATTGGTGCTTGATTTGTTAATTTCTTGATCTTTTAATCTTTCACGTTCATTCATAATTGCATTGTGTTCTTTAACATATTTTTCATATTTCAATGCACATAATTGGCAAACTTTACATAGATATTGCTTATCTGAAATTGAATCTGGTGAGGAATTTGGTGTGCTTGGTTCTTCAGATGGAGATGGGAATGGTGAATTACTAATATTTGTATTTGTGGTTGATACAGATTGTTGTCTATTTATCTGAGGTTTTGGTTGTTCTTCATTATTATTGTTTTCTTGATCTTGTTGAACATTTTGATCATCAACTTCATCATTGCTTCCAAATAAAGAGAATTCAGCATTCTTATTTAAATAAATAAAGCTTCTTAAACAATCTGAACAAAAGATATCTCCACAGTATCTACAATGATGTTTTCTTCTACCTTCTGTCAAGTAATGAAATATTTTGTTGCATCCAGCACAGCTGAATCTTGAATTATCAGATTTCCAATGCTTTTTAGTAGGTTCATCAATTAGTATATGTTTGTTTGAAAAAGAATTGCTCGAATTAGCAGAAAAATAACCCCAATAATCAGCAAATGAATTTGTAGATCTAATTGAAGCTGCAGATGAAGATGAAGAAGCTAATCTCGGACCTTCTAGTAAATGCCTATAATCATCATTTAATGATGTGCTACTTGTGGCAATTGGTATTGGAACAACAGGAGAATTAGTGATTGGATGAGATTCTTCAGATCTTAGCACAGCGGGTGTATACATTGTTCTTCTATGCTCTTTAATTTGTTTAACAAAAGTAGTTTCTTTGAAAGGAGATCTTGCTCTTTGAGGAGGAGTTGTTGATAATAAACCTTCATTTAAAGATTTAGATAGGGAATTTGAGGAAAGGATTGGGGAAGTTGATACTTGTTGTTGAGGATTTCTTATTCTGTTTGCATGATGACGTTCATGATATAAAGATGAAGCTTTTGGAATCGATCTACCATTTGGATTTAAAGTATGGTTATCAGTTAAGACAGGACTAACATTTCTGACATTATTATTATTACGTTGTTGATTTAACCTATTATGTTGAAGTAATAGTTGCTGTTGTTTTTGTATCTGATGTTTAATTGTCATATTATTTATTGGGGATCTGGGTATCGCTATATGAGACTTAGGTAAAGAACCAGAAGCCATTTGTTGAAGCACTGGTTGTTGATGAAGAGTTGGGTTAATTTTCAAAAGATTTGATTTGGATGTATTTGTTGCTCCTGGAATAACTTCAGTTATATTTGATTCATAAGGTTCTTTTCTTGATTCATTACTAGTTTCACTAGTACAATTTGAAGCAGTATCGACACCATTTTTATTTGCAAGAGTTGGGTTTGATGAACTCATTTCACCATCCTCTGATAGATATAACGGTTTTCTTGAAAGTTGTGGGACCAAATCATTTGAGCATGTTGAATCCATGCTTCCATTTCCATTTCCATTATCATTATCATTATCAGGGAGAATGGGAAGTTTGTTGTTGTTTGTTGAAGATAAGCATGCCTGTGTCTGAGCAGCAGTCTGATGGGCACTGTTCATTGTGTGCAAGCGTAGGCTGTCAGGAGAGATGTTGGAGGGTGTGGACATTGGCCTGGTGGAAGAACAGTTGGACAACACACTGACCTCCAGATGGTCCAAATGGTGCCCTGATCAGTTCTGATTGGACTGATAATAAAAGGAAAAGCAAAAGCGCCACCCGTGCACCGGCTGGGACGCTTAACTTAACGCAGAGACACGTATTTGGTGAAAAGTTGTAGTAGGGAACTGTACTACAAAACACCCAAACTACACAATTGCACCATGTTGTACCAGATAGACAGCAAAGGCTACATCAGAGTAGATGCCAATGTTCTTTCTCTGATCAGATTGCTCTTGCTCACCTTCATTTTCACCTCAATATCAATAGCTGCCATCTCTTCAAGACTATTTGCTGTCATCAGATTCGAATCAATTATTCATGAATTCGATCCTTGGTTCAACTTCAGAGCTACCAAATATCTAGTTTCAAATTCATTTTACGATTTTCTTAATTGGTTTGATGATAAAACTTGGTATCCTTTAGGTAGAGTCACAGGTGGTACTTTATATCCTGGTTTAATGGTTACTTCTTCAGTTATTTATTCTTTATTGAAAACAATTGGGTTACCAGTCGATATTAGAAACATCTGTGTCTTGTTAGCCCCAGCTTTTTCTTCTTTAACTGCTCTGGCAATGTATCTGTTAACTTTAGAAATTACAAGTACAACTACAACTTTGAAAAATAAAAAAACTGCAGCTTTATTTAGTGCTATTTTCATGGGTATTGCACCTGGTTATATTTCAAGATCTGTTGCAGGTTCTTATGATAATGAAGCTATTGCAATCACTTTATTAATGCTCACTTTTTATTTATGGGTTAAATCTGTTAATTTAGGTTCAGTCTTTTATGCTGCTTTAACTGCAGTCTTTTATTTCTATATGGTTTCTGCTTGGGGTGGTTATGTTTTCATTACAAATATTATTCCATTACATGTCTTTATTTTAATCTTAATGGGTAGATTTGATTTCAAATTATATACTAGTTATACAACTTGGTATGCTTTAGGTACTTTAATGTCAATGCAAATTCCATTTGTTGGTTTCTTACCAATTAGATCAAATGATCATATGGCATCTTTAGGTGTTTTTGGTTTATTACAATTGGTTTTATTGGTCAATTATTTGAAATATACTTTATCTCCTTCTAAATTTAATAGATTAATGATTGCTTTTGGTGCTTTAGTTAGTTTATTAGGTATTGGTGGTCTAGTTGGTGCAACTAAATTAGGTTTAATTGCTCCTTGGACTGGTAGATTTTATTCTTTATGGGATACTTCATATGCTAAAATTCATATTCCAATTATTGCATCTGTTTCTGAACATCAACCAACTACTTGGACTTCATTCTTTTTTGATTTAAATTTCTTAATTTGGTTATTCCCAGTTGGTATTTATTTCTGTTTCCAAGAATTAACAAATGAAGCTGTTTTCATTATTGTTTATTCTGTTTTAGCTTCATATTTTGCTGGTGTTATGATTAGATTAATGTTAACTTTAACACCAGTTGTTTGTGTTTGTTCAGGTTTAACATTAGGTAGATTATTTGATATTTATTTAGATTTTAAAGAATTATTATCTACAAAAAGAGAAAATTTCCAAGTTAATTTTACTGAATTTTGTTCAAAATTAATAATTGTTGGTACATTTACATTTTATTTATATTTCTATGTTCAACATTGTACATGGGCAACTTCAACTGCTTATTCATCACCATCTGTTGTTTTAGCTTCCAAAACTCCAAATGGTGGACATAGTATTATCGATGATTATAGAGAAGCTTATTATTGGTTAAGAATGAACACAGAAGAAGATGCAACAGTTATGGCATGGTGGGATTATGGTTATCAAATTGGTGGTATGGCTGATAGAACAACCTTTGTTGATAATAATACTTGGAATAATACACATATTGCAACTGTTGGTAAAGCAATGTCATCACCAGAAGAAAAATCCGAAGTTATAATGAGACAATTAGGTGTTGATTATGTTTTAGTTATATTTGGAGGTTTATTAGGTTATTCGGGTGATGATTTAAATAAATTTTTATGGATGGTTAGAATTGCACAAGGTATTTGGCCTGATGAAATTAGTGAAAAAGATTATTTTACGGCAAGAGGAGAATATAAAGTTGATGATACAGCAACAGAAACAATGAAGAATTCTTTAATGTATAAGATGTCATATTATAGATTTGGTGATGTTTATGGTAGTCAAGATGCAATTGATAGAGTTAGACAACAAAGATTAAGTTCTCAATATGCCAAATCTATTAATTTAAATATTTTAGAAGAAGTTTATACATCAGAAAATTGGATTGTTAGAATTTACAAATTAAAAGATAAAGATGAATTTGGTAGAAGTTTAATTGATGTTGGTGAAGAAGAAAGAAAGTCAACTACAAAAAGAATGAAAAGACTTGCTTCTAGAAAGAAGCCAGATTTAGATTTAAGATTATAATTTTAATTAATTTTAATCTTTTTTTTTACGTTTTTAACAAACTTATAAAATGGTTTTTGGGTATTTTCCTCTCTTTCATGTAAATCTTTTCTCTTGTGTTATAATAAATTTTACTCTATTTTTGTTTTAAAAATTTTGCTTTTTCTTCTTTCGATTTTAAGACTCGTAATTTAAAAAATCTTTTTGTTGTATGATTCCTAGTAACTATTTCCAATATAAAAATTAAATTCATTATTTCCAGATATAAACAAAACTATATACACATTGTAGAAAAACAAAACCTATTGTTGTTCACTTGTTAACTGTTCATACTTCTTCCAAACTAGTTGGTATAGTTTATGACCTTCTTCTCTACCTTCTCTTTGTTCGAATAGATAATATGATGTACATCCAACTCCAATTGCAAATATTGGATCAAACCATCTATTAGGGTTAGTTAGTATATTGAATACACTTTTCAAACAAAAAAAGGTTTGTACGTACTTTGATATCACGTATGGGTAATGCTTGAATGATTGGGCTAATGGAGATACCATTTTGTTAGGGTTTGGTAGGTAATCTGAAGTGTAGAAGTACCTAGTTTATTTCATTTGTTAACTTTGAACTTTTTTGTGAGATTAAGAAGATATCCGGATTGGTTTTTATTACCGGACTGTTCTTTTGTAAATAATTGTTATTCTGTAAAAGTTACAGTTACGTCTTATATCAAGAGGTATAAACCAATTAATATTTTAATATTGATAATATATATAATACATAGGCAGAAGAAGAACTAAAATCAAAGCAGAATCCATATCTATTCATCATCATCATCATCATTGTGAATGCATTTACTTAATTTTAACCATTCATTTACCTTTTCAACAGAATCATTCGAATCAGGTAATTTCTCATGATTAAAGTTAATCAATTTATCAGAATTACCCATTAATTCATAATCAATTGAATCTTTTTGAAAATTGATAGCACCTTTTTTAAACAATAATAATTGATAATTTTGACTTTCATCTTTTATATTATTATCATTTCCTATTTTGTCTTGATCAGTTATTGTATTATTGAAATTATGGTGTTTTCCTATTAGTTTACGACCTCTTAGATAGTTCACTGAAGTTGTTTCATTGTTATTTGTAGTTGTTTCTAATTGTTCAGACCAATACTTAGTAGCTGTTGATAATTCACCTGTGAAATCTATATTAACTGGCAACACGTTACACGTGTATTCTATTGGTTTCTGACTTGGCTGTAGATTGTAATTTATTGAGGACATCTGATAACTGGGATAAAACCACTTGAATCAGTAATCAAGTACTATTCACGTATTTTGTTGAAAAGTTGAAAACGCGTTTTCTTTATAGTGGTAAAATTTTAATCTTGATTCTATGAAGTGTTTAGATTTAGAAACATTAAATGGTCACCATTATAACACATTAATTAGTATATTCATACATGAACTTATCAAGATATATAATACCCAGATCTCCGATACGGTTTCTATCCACTGTTCAACCAAAAAAAACTGATTTTAACCTATTACAATCTCAAATAAGTAAACTTCATTCACAATTAGTTAAATCTGTGAATAAAGAAGAATCTGAATCACATTTTCAAAATATAGGTATAATTAATGAAAACTTGATATTAGAAAAGTTTAAAAAAGTATTAAATAAAAATGGCTTTCAAAATAGAGAAGATACAGTTAATTGGTCATTAAGAAAACCAATAATGAAATCATTTCCAAAATTACCTAAAGATCCATCTAAAGAATTAAGATATTTTATAGATGATATAACATTACATGATGCTAAAAGGTATCCTGAAATAAATGGTCATATGATTAGTATTTTAAATTTATTAATATTACCTCCATTTTCTAAATTTTTATCAATTCATGATTATAATAAAATTATTCAATTTCATGCAAATCAATATAATATACATGAATGTTATTCAATTGCAAAGCTATCAATTGAAGATGATAGAAAACCAAATATTGAAACTTATAATATTATAATTGATATGATTTTTAAAATTAATAATTTAAATATTAATAAACAATCTCATTTATTAAATAATTTAGAATTTATTGAAAATAATAATTTAAAACCAAATATTAATACATTAATTACATTTTATAAAGGATTTAAAGATTTTAAAGTACAAGAAGAAATGTTAAATATCTTAATTGAAAATCAAATTAAATTATTTCCAATTTGTCATTTAATTACAAGAAATAAAATTAAAAATAATCAATCAATTACATCAATTCATAATTTTTTAAATGAAAATAATATTCAATATAATTTACCAGTTATAACATTTGAAATTGCATCTTATTATTTAGATATATTGGATGATCCAAATAAAGCTTTTGAATATGTTTATAATTCAACTAAATCAAAAAATCATAAAACTATTGGATTTAGAGTAATTAGAAAATTTTATTATTATTTTGCAAATAAAAATCAATTTTATAATTGTATTGCATTAACTAATTATTTAAATGATATAGAAATGTTAGAACAACGTTCAAATTGGAGAATTTTATTAAATTTATTATGTGATTTACCATTTAATAAATTTTTTAAAAATTGGGAAGTTGTAGCAAAACAATTATATCAATTAAGTTTATTAGAGATAACAAATAATAATCAAAATCAAGAAAAAGAAAAAGAAAAAGATATTTATTTTTATAATGAGAATGATAATATAATTAAACAAAATTATTTTACAATTGATGAAATTGAAAACATTAATTCAGTTGGTTCAAATTTCATTTCAAATTTTGATGTTCAAAAACCATTTGAAAGTAATTTAGAAACATTTTTAGCTAAACAAATTTGGATGAGATTAAATTGGATTGATTCAAAAACAAGATATAGTAATGATAATGTTCCTTTACCAATATTTAACTTAGAAGAAAATAAAAATAGTTTCATTGATGCTGCTAAATTACTTATGTGTCCATCAGACTATTGATATTTCCTACTAATCCCTAATCACCTATAAATACTAGATTCTAATAAATAAATTATAAAATTACTAAAATTCTATAAATAAAAATAGAGCCGCTTCCGAGCCGTTCTCCACACGCCGCACTCCACACGCCCCACAGCAACCCCAATGTTTCCGGATCCGGCCGCCATTCTGTATATGGAAAAAAGTATAATGAAAACTGTTGTTAGTTTTCATTGTTTTCAAGTGGACTTAGTGGAGAACTTGTTTTTGCGTGTTTTTTTCTCTCTTGTTTTTCCTGTTTTTCCTGTTTTTACTTACAGATTTCTCTGATAACATCTTATAACATCCTATCGACCATGGTTGAAGAAATACCCTTAATCTGCTCTATTGACGTTGGAACTACTTCAACTAGAGTTATTCTATTCACTAAGGGAGGTGAAGAGATAACTAAACACCAAATCGAATATTCAACTTCTGCCCAACAAGGTTCGCAAAGACAGTCTCCAAGAGTGTTCACCAATGAAGGTATTGCATATGACTTTGATGATACTAATACAGAAATCGAAGAAATTTCTAAAAATCCAACTTTATCATTTCCAAAACCTGGATGGGTTGAATGTAATCCCTCACATTTGTTAGCTAATATTTTAGTTTGTTTAGCTAGTGTTGTTACTAATTTAGAAATCATTAATAGTGAAGAACCTTTAGATAATTCTGAAAAACAAAATGTTTATAAAATTGTTTCTATTGGTATTGCAAATATGAGAGAAACTACAATTGTTTGGTCCAAAAAAACTGGTAAACCTTTAGCTAATGGTATAGTTTGGAATGATACAAGAACTTTAACCCTTGTCAATGATTTACTGAAAACAACCTCTCAAGAAACATTAGATGATTTAAAAGATAGATCCGGTTGTCCAATTTCTACTTATTTTTCAGCTTTAAAATGGACTTGGCTTTATGAAAATGTTCCGGAAATTAAAAAATCTTATGATTCAGGTGAAAAAGATTTAATGTTTGGTACTGTTGATACTTGGTTAATTTATAACTTGACTAAAGAAAAATCTTTTTATACTGATATGTCAAATGCCTCAAGAACTTTCTTAATGAATTTAGAAACTAAAGATTATGATGATAAATTATTAAATTTTTGGAAAATTGATAAAACAAAAATTAATTTACCAAAAATTGTTCCATCTTCTTATAACTATGGTTCTTTTAGAATCCCAAATATTTTTAATCTAGGTTATAAAACTAAGCATATAGATACTGAACAAATTGATTTATTGAAAAAAAGAATCAGTGGTATTCCAATTACAGGTTGTTTAGGTGATCAATCTTCCTCTTTAGTTGGTCAATTGGCTCTAAGATCTGGAGATGCCAAATGTACATTTGGAACGTATGTAACTAACTTTTACTTAAAATTACAAAAACAAAACTAATATTTTACTAACTTCATTATTATGTTTTAGGGGTGCTTTTCTACTTTTTAACTCAGGTAGTAAAAAGATAATTTCAAAGCATGGTGCTGTTACAACAGTTGGATATTGGTTTGATAAATTAGATCCAAAAATTGATGGTAAAGGTTGTAATGAACCACAATATTGTCTTGAAGGTTCAATTGCAGTTGCTGGTTCATGTGTTCAATGGTTACGTGATAACTTAAAATTAATTGATAAAGCATCAGATATTGGTCCTTTAGCTGCGACTGCTCCAACTTCTGGTGGTGTTGTGTTTGTTCCAGCATTTTCTGGTTTATTTGCTCCATATTGGGATTCGAAAACTACTGGTACTATTTTTGGTTTAACACAATATTCAACAGCTGCTCATATTGCAAGAGCTGCAATTGAAGGTGTTTGTTTTCAAGTTAGAGCTATATTAAAAGCAATGATTAGTGATGCAGGACAATCATCAGAATATTTAGATACCGATAATGATTTGTATTGTCCTTTAAATCCATTTTTAAATAGATTACATGTGGATGGTGGTATGTCTAAATCAAATACAGTTATGCAAATTCAAGCTGACTTTTTGGGTCATTGTATTAATGTTGTTAGGTCACCAAATCCTGAATGTACTGCTTTAGGTGCTGCAATTGCATCTGGTATTTATTCTGAAGTTGGTGTTTATAAATCATTAAAAGATGTTGAATCAGCAATTCACGAATTTGAGTCAACTAGAGTTAGTGATCGTGAAAATTCTTTTACTTCTAATATGGCTAATAAAGAAAGACAAAGAGTCTGGAGATTATGGGAAAGAGCTGTTGAAAGATCTATGCATTGGCTTGATGCTGAAGAAGAAGAGTAAACTTTGATTCTTTTCTTTTGTTTTGTTTCACTTCTTTCATTTATGGTAGCTTATATATACTCTCTCTATATATTATTCTTTTTTATTCCATACTCAAGACACAAGAGTTGAGAGTCAAATTATGGATTTATTAATACTTTAATTTTAATATACAATTAATATAATAATTATGAAAATTAAAATACACGTAAGAAAAAGTATGAAAATCTTGGAAATGGCAGCAACGCGTTTCTTATGATCTTAATTCTCCAGTTTCCTTTACTACCACATATTTTCACGAAACTGGTTTTACTACTCCTTCCTATGCTAAAACTTTTTAAAGAAGTTGAAGTAACATATAATTAAAAGAAAAAGTAAAGGGTGCAAGTAGATTGCTAAATTGCCTCACTTGAAAGAATAGGAACGAGAAAAGGATAAGCTATAAAATGAGTATATATCCCACTTGAAACTTACTTCTTAAGCATCACTTCACTCTTTTTAAATCTTTATAAAATTTTAAATTTTAATTACAATTTATAAAATGTCTTCTGGTCAAGCTTCTGAATTTATTCAATCTCAAAAAGCCAATTTACAAAACTCTCAATCTGGTTCTTCTTCTGGTAGCAAATCCATGGATTATCAAGAAATCCAAAAGAAGTTCAACCAAGAAATTTCTAAGGTTAAAGAGCAATGGGACTCAAGTGAATTCAAGGAAACTGCTGAACAAGAGTTAAAGAAGCTTAAACAAAAATGGGATAATGGTGAAATTCAAGAGTACGCTCAAGAACAAATCAACAAGGTCAAGCAACAATGGGACCAAAGACAAAGCAAATAATTTAATTTTACTGCTTAATTTATTGTTATATATCCTTTTATTTTGATATTTTTTTATTTGAATTTGTATAGGAACCTGAATTGATGTTTTTTTCTGAAAAATTAATCGAAGTTGTTTTTGCTGAACTCTCCCAATTTATGTGTAGCGCCGGTAGCCGGTATAGCCTCGTTTGCGCCACCCGCGCCGTACTGCGCCACGCGTGTTCACATGGAAAACAGGAAAGGAAAACACAGACAGTACGTAGCTCCTTATTATTGCTCTGTTGCCCTTCACAACTGTACCCTTCACAGCAGAATACTCCTCTCTCCAACATAATATCTTGATAATACTTACCATCTTCCTCCATAATGCCCATTGCTAGAGCTTCCGGATCAAAAGACAACTCTTCAACTGCGCGTTCAAGATCATCACCAAAAAAACAACATGATTTGATTAATTCTTCTATAATCAATGAAACAAGTTATATAGAAGATAATGATCCTGATTATATTGAAGGCCAAACTGAAATATCAACAACTTCAAGTGATGAAGACGATGACGATTATTCCGAATCTGCCGAATTAGAATCAACTGATTCAATTGAATTAGATGACGAAGAAAGTAAAGAATTTTTTAAACAAAAACAAACTTTTTTAAATACATTTACTTCACAATTATTTGAATCTTCAAGTACTGCAAACTTATTATTAGATACTCATAAACGTTTCAAGAATTTTGTTCATAAATATGAAATCCCAAGAAAAGGTTTTCATACTTCAATTGGTTTTATCACCTTATTTCTTTATTCTAGAGGAATTCAAGAACATGTTATAGCTTTACCTTTGGCTATATCTCTGGTGGTTGTTTTCATCTTGGATTTGATAAGATTACGCTTCTCTAAATTTAATGATTTATATTGTAAAGCAGTTGGCTTTTTAATGAGAGAATCCGAAGTTAATTCTTATAATGGTGTTATATGGTATTTGTTAGGTTTAACAATAGTATTTGCAACTCAAAAGAAGGATATTGCAGTTATGTCTGTTTTATTATTAAGTTGGTCTGATACCACTGCTTCTGCAATTGGTAGAAAATTTGGCTATCTAACACCAAAAATTGCTAGAGGTAAATCATTAGCTGGCTCTATTGCAGCTTTCTTAACTGGTATTTTTGCAGCTTACTTATTCTATGGCTATTTTGTTCCAAAATATCCTGAGGTTAATAACTCTTCTGAATTTGCTTGGTCTCCTGAAACAAGTTATTTAAACTTACATACTTTGGCTTTACTTTGTGGTTTCGTTGCTGCTGTTAGTGAGGGTATTGATTTATTCAATTGGGATGACAATTTTACCATTCCTGTTTTATCGAGTGCTTTCATGTATTCAACTTTTAAGTTAACATCAAAAGTGTAGTAAGACCTGGGCTTTTCAAGATTACCTTACCTGTCTGCCTAGTACACTTACTTCCAATCTGAAAACATCACCATCTTACATTCATCATTATTTCCTTATAATTCAACAATGCCTCAACTATTACCATTATTACTATTATTATGATAACTAACCTTAATCCAATTTTGAATTATTAATCAGCATTACTTTCACCTCATTTTTTGGCATCTTACTTTTTGTTCAACTTTACCTAATTATTATCTATCAGAATCTTTATCATATAGAATCTTTATGGCTACAATTTTTATTTTTCAATCATTAGCTTGTCTCAATTGTAAATATATCAATAACATCATTAATTTTGCGTTTTTTTCTTTCTTGAATGCTTTCTTCTTTAAATCTCTTATATCTTTTTGTTCTGTTTTGTTATCGCTTGTACCCTTCCCTTCTTTTTATAGTGTTAATCGTTTTTACCATCATTCTTTTTATTTATTAAACATACATTACTAATTTTTTCCCTGATTTCGTTATATAGAGATAAATTTTACCTGATACCATAATTTGATTATTTTCTATTAAACTACCTTATTTTTATTTGATCTTTGTATAACTAATCATTTTTTCCCTCCTTTATTAATTTTTCCTTTTGTTATAATTTGTTTTAATCTGTTTTTGCCTTTTCGTTATAATTATTAAATTTTAATACACTTTAATGATTTTCCATTATACTAAACCTTTATATTATTAATAAATTAATTACTTATACCATATTCTTAATTCACGGGTTATTACTGCAATCACAGGTAAGTTTAGAGAGAGCGTGGGAGGAGAGGTTATATAGTAAAAGTCGTAAATCTATTAAAATTACAGTTGTAAGAATGATAATATGCAAAAAAGTAAAAGAAAACACCTATATATAGTTTATAAGAGACTATTGGTAATAAAATAAAAGGAACACCAAAGTAAAAATCAAAAGTAAAAATTAAGAATTAATAAAGTTAAAATCAAAAAGGAATAATAAAAAAATATGATCAGGTAGGTAGCAACTGTTTGTATAATTGTGTTTTGTTTCAAAAAATCATTAGATTAGTAGTCTCTATTTGATAATTGTAATTTTAGAAATCATTATCATATTTCTTTAAATCTTGTTTTAAAATTTCATCCAAATTACCACCAGCAGCAGCAACTAAACCTAAAAATGGTCTTGATGGATCTAAAACTTTAGAAAGATATTCTGGATGATATTGAGTACCAACAAAGAATGGATGATTTTCTAATTCTAAAATTTCCATTCTTTCACCAGTTTCATCTTTACCAACAAATTTTAAACCAGCATTTTCGATTTGTTCAACTAAATCAGGATTAATTTCATATCTATGTCTATGTCTTTCTAAAACTTGAGGTTCATCACCATATAATTTTCTAATAACAGCTTCTTCAGAACCAGTTTGAAAAACAGTTGGTCTTAAACCTAATCTCATTGTACCACCCATTTTTTCCTTATCAATTTCTGGCATATAAACAACGGCAGCTTTATCTTTTGAAATTTCAGGTTGAAATTCTTCAGATGTAGTATCTTTTAAACCAATAACATTTCTTAAGAATTCAATAACTGCAACTTGTAAACCTAAACAGACACCTAAATAAGGAATTTTATTTTCTCTAGCCCATTTAGCAGCAGAAATCATACCTTCAATACCTCTTGAACCAAAACCACCTGGAACCAAGATACCATCAGCTTTACAAACTGATTGCCAAGCTGCATGAAATTTAGCTTTTGAGCTAACTTCAGCTTCAGGTTCTAAATCAGTTGATTCAACCCAAACTATTTCTAATCTTTTTGTACATCTCATTGCACTATGTTCTAAAGATTTAATAACAGATAAATAAGAATCATGTAAGTTTGTATATTTACCAACGATTGCAATTGAAACTTTTTCAAAAGATCTATCATGTTGAGTTGTTAAAATTGACCATTTATCATATAGATTTTGACCTTTAATTGTCATTTCACTAGAAATCTTTAAAGCATCCAAATTTAATCTTTTAGTCAGAAATTGAATCATTTTTTGTTCTTTTAATAATAAAGGAACATGATAAGTTGAACTAACATCATGAATAGCTAAAACTTGTTCAGGACCAACATGACAAAACATTGCAATTTTATCAATAGTTGGTTTTTCTAATAAAGTTGAACATCTACAACCAATCATATCTGGTAATAAACCTAAAGATCTTAAATCCTTAATAGCAGCTTGAGTTGGCTTAGTTTTTTGTTCACCATGAATAACAGGAACTAAAGAAACATGAATTAAAGCAAAATTTTCATGACCAACTCTAAATTGAAATTGTCTTAAAGCTTCAACAAAAGGAGCAGATTCAATATCACCAACTGTACCACCTAATTCAATAATACAAATATCTGGTTCTAAACCACTATCATCAACAGGGATTTTAGAAACTCTTTCAATCCAATCTTGAATTGCATTAGTTATATGAGGAACAACTTGAACAGTTTTACCTAAATAATCACCTTTTCTTTCTCTTGAAATAACAGAAGAATAGATTTTACCAGTTGTAATATTATGATCTCTAGTTAAAGAAATACCTAAATATCTTTCATAATTACCTAAATCTAAATCAACTTCTCCACCATCATCTAAAACAAAACATTCACCATGTTCTAATGGAGACATAGTACCAGCATCGATATTTAAATAAGGATCAATCTTAATTGATGTAATTCTTAAACCTAATGTTTTTAACAGCATACCAGTAGAAGATGCTAAAACACCTTTACCGATACCTGAAATAACACCACCAGAGACAACAACGTATTTCATAACTAAGGATATAACTAAAAATGAAAGAGATAAGGAATATAAAACTAGGCTACAGTGATCTTGATGATACTAATAGCCCCTCTATGAACAGATTATAGCAAGGATAGAGGGGGAAGAAGGGAGAGAAAGGAAGTAGCAGCAAAAGCGTGTAACACTCTTAAAAAAAAAAATCTTTAAAATTTGAAAAAAAAAAAAAAAAAAAAAAAAAGCCACGCAGAGCCGCACAGCCAAATGGCGCCGCACAGCCGCACTCTCACACCTTTACACCGGCAACTCCTCCTTCTTGGTCTTTCAACAACTGACATTTACCTCTTTTTTGCATAACTTCTAAGATTCTTATAAGTAACGTTTCATTGATACCACTGAATTCTTGATTGCTGGATAGCTCGCTGTTTCTGATTTCATAAAGTGTTAAAACAGATCCTTCTTGGCCTGTAGTTTCAATAAAATCTGTAATTATATCACTCCATTCTTCTAATGAATGCCAATATATTAAAATACCATTTTTATGATTTTTAGAATCAATCCATGATGCTTTTTCTTGAATGATTAATTTATTATAGATTTCTAATATAAATTCAGAAGTTAATGATCTTTCAATTTTATCATTTTTAAAAATTGTTGTATTATTATTATTATTATTATTATTATTATTTGTATCTATATTATTTAAATCAATATCATCTTCATCTATTAAATCATCTTTATCAATGGTTGATATTGGTTGTCCAGTTAATGATAAAGCCCATATTTTGTTGAATTGACAATACTCCAAAATTAATCTTATCCAATGATTTAATTGTGTTTCGTAAGTCTTTAAATTAGGTTGTTTAGTGAAAAAAGGAGGGAAATTATAAATAGAAGGAAATTCGTATTCTTTAGCTATTGACATTGTGTTGTGTATTGATCTAATAAGAAGTTTTACTATGTAATTGTGTTCTTTTTTGGATTTGTTGAAGTTAAATTATCAGGTTGAGCCGCAATTATAGAAAAACACGTAAACAATACACAATTTCTTTCTATTACAACTCAATTGAACAGAAAGAGATATAAAAAATGAGTATAAAGGAATCAGCATATGAAAAGGAAGTTAAGCTACTAGAAAAAGAACACAAAGAAGTATATGACGAATTGGTTCAAACAATAGATGAATTAATTATAAAATCATCACAATCAACTTTAACATCAGATCAAATTAATTTAGAATATAATAAATATAAATCTGAATTAAAAGATTTAGAATTATTAACATTACATAATAATAATGATGATGGTGAAAATTTAAATAAAGATGAATTAATTAATGAATCATTAGAACAATTATTAAAACTTCGATTAGAAATAATTAATCAACATTTAATAACTCATCCAAATTTACAAATTATTCATGGCTCAAAGAATCAATTAAATTATGATAAATTAAATAATTTAATAAATGATAAAGATGATTCTAATTTAAAATTATTAAAAAATTTAAATAATGAAGAAAAATTAAATTTAAAATTAAATTCAATTAAAATTAAAAATAAATCAAATTTTTTAAATTTAAAAAATAATATTATAAATTATTTAAATTTAATTGAATTTAATAATAATTTAAAATTTCAAAATCAAATTAATGATTCTAATTTAAATGATTTACAAATTTTAAAATCTAAATATATTAATGTTTCAAAAAAAAATATGATGCTTTCACAATTTAATTTAAATTTATTATCTTCTTTATCTAATATTGATTTATTTAATGATGAAAAATTACAAGAAATATTATTATTTTGTGGTGATTATGAAGATTATGGATTACTTAATGATGAAATTGATGAATAATTTTATATAATTTAGTATATGCCTATTTATTCTATGTACATTATAATATATAATTAATTAAACGGAAAATAATCTATCTAAACTCTGAAATTATGGATTAAATAATCTAGAATTAACAACTTCCCAATCAATACAATCCCAAAAGTTTTCTAAATAATCAGCTTTACCATTAACACCATAATCTTCTAAATAAGCAAATTCCCAAACATTACAAGCTAATAAAGGCAATGAATAATCTTTAACTTTATTTAATAAATTAGATTGATTACTCATTAATGAATCATAATCAGATAAATCAATTGAACCATTTAAATCTAATGATTGATTTCTTGAATATAAATATGGTGTACCATCATTATTACATTGAATTATTTTTAATGTTTTACATCCATCTTCAACTAAAAAACACCATCCATTACCAGTTAATGAATCAGCACTAAATAAAAATTCATTTCTAAAATTTTCAAATGAACCAAATGTTGATTTAATTCTTTTTAATAATTTTGGATTAATTATTTCTTCCGGAGTTTTTAAAGTTATTTTTTCTGATGTACTTTGTTCTTGTTGTTCTTGTTGTTCTGATTTACCTTTTAATTGTTGAAAGAAAAAATGATTATTATGAGCTTGTGAAGCATAATGGAAAATAGGTGTTAAATGTGATTTTCTAGCTAAAGATAATGAAATAGCTAATGGAGATCTTGTTTCATATTCCGTTCCAATTGTTTTTAAAGTTAGATTTTTACATAAATAATCTTGATACTGTATCCAAGAAGTTTCAAATTGTTTTGGAGACATTAAACCTTTAATACCTTGAGTTGACCATTGTTTTTGCAAAGGGAGTCTTGGGGCAGTATGTATTGATCTTATGAGACGGAGAGACATGTTGGAAAACAGTATTTAAATCCAGTAAAATCTAGGAATCAAATTTAATCATTTCTTCAGTTATATTGAATAAAAGTTAACTGAAAATTAAATCATAAATTTAGCGACGCGGAGCAGAGCTCAAAACCAGAAATCGACGCGAAATCAGAATCGACGCAAAACCATTTTTAAAGTGAAATTAACAGATAGATTAATTGGATTATCAAGAATATATCACTATCAGTATCATCTTATAAGTCAATTAAAAGAAAATGTACAAGCCATTGATAAGAAAGGTTATTAGAATAAATTCCGGTAATAGGATATTACCAACTGCTAGTTTAATTGAAATAAGTTTAGGTAAAAGATTATTATCAATTAATCAATCAATTGTTTCAAAAAGATGGTATTCACCTTTAAATTATAGAGATGAAGATATTAAAAGACGAAATATGAGAAGATTGTTAAAGTCACAACAGAATAAGTTCAATCAACAACAACAACAACAACAACAACAAGAACCAATTTATGAATTTATAGAACCAGAAGAAAGTAAGACTTCATATTCATCAACAATAATAAATGAACATAATAATAATATAATTTCACCAAATGATAAATTAGCATCAATTTTAAATGAACCAACACTAGTAATTGAAAGACAAATTGAATATTTAAATTTATTTTTAGGATTTGAACAAGGTAATAAATATATAGTTATGAATTCATCAGGCGAACAAATTGGATCATTAATTGAAAAAGATTTTGGATTTTTTAAAATGATTAGTAAACAAATCTTTAGAACACATAGACCATTTATAGTTGATTTAATTGATTTACAAGGTAATATTTTATTAACAATTAAAAGACCATTTAGTTTAATTAATTCTCATATTAAAACTATTTTACCAAATATTCAAAATGGAGATGATGAAAATGGATTAATAATTGGAGAAAGTATTCAAAGTTGGCATCCATGGAGAAGAAGATATAATTTATTTAAATCAATTGGATTAGATAATTATAAACAATTTGGTAAGATTGATTCAGGATTTTTACAATGGGAATTTCCTGTTTTTAATGAAAATAATGAAATATTTGGAGCAGTTTCAAGAAATTTTGTTGGATTATTTAGAGAATTTATGACTGATACAGGTATTTATATAATTCGAATGGATCCAAGTAGTTTTAGAGGATTAGATGAATATTATTCAAATGTATCAAATAAATCAATGACATTAGATCAAAAAGCAATTATGTTAGCTAATGCAGTTTCAATTGATTTTGATTATTTTAGTAGAAAAAGTGGTCGTGGCGGAATGGGAACTGGATTATTTATTGATGGAGAATGAGATATAATATTTAATACTTATATATAATTACACTACTTGTTTATAGATAGATATAATATAATATAATTTTTAATTACTTGTTATAAAAATAAACAATCAATAATAGTAGGAAGAAATTGAGAATATGTATTGAGAAAAAAAAGGACGATAACGTAAAAACATAAGAACTTAAAATCAATTAAGCAGAGATACCAATGACACCACAAGCTGGTCTACCACCGGCATTACCAGTTATTAAGGAGTCAGGGTGACCACCTTTACCTAAATCATCTTGACCACCATGAACAACCACAGTTCTACCTAAGATTGAAGTTTCACCAAATAATTTAACTAAAGAATCAGTTTTAGAACCTTTAGCTAAACCAGTAGCATCAGTTGTGATATTACCTAAATCACCAACATGTCTAACTTCATCTTCTGGAGCACCATGAGTTTTTTCAAAAGGATTAAAATGAGGACCAGCAGAAGTACAACCATTAGTGTTGTCACCAAATTTATGGATATGGAAACCTCTTAAAGCGTTTGGATCGTTACCTTGGATTTCCCAGGAGATGGTAGTTGGATCAGCTTCAGTAGCTTGTTCGAAGGTAACGATACCTTTAACAGTGGAATCTCCTCTTAAGACGGCGACTGTGTTGAAAGAAAGTGTGGAGATAAGACGGCAAAGTTAGTAAATATTACAGGCAATTGAGAAGAGTTAGTAGAACCCACTAGTTTGCAGAACAGACATACCAGCTTTGACCATTTCTAGTGTATAAATGAGTTAATTGAAGTTATAACTTGTAATTGAAGAAGAAGAAGAAGAAGAGACAACGCAAACATGTTCCAGTCGATTTAAATTAGCGAGCTAGTTAAGCGAGAAAAATCTTAGTAAGCAGAATTAGAACTGGAACATAGTGGGAGAAGAAGAGAAGTACAGAGGTGGTTCTGGTTCTGGTTCTGGTTCTGGGGAATACAGAGTATTTATATGATTCATGGTTTATGTGCAAATGTAAACAGTAAACAGTAATTTATTTAATTTGCTCACTTTTATATGTCTTTGATTTTTATCATCATTTTTGCTAATCATCTAGTTACTTTCATGTTTATAGATATCTCTTCAGTCTATGATTGTAATTTAATCAAACAACTATAAAGAGATCAATTCAAGGATTAAATTAAAGCTCAAATACAAGTAAAGGAATTTAAAGCTCTATAGCTTAAAAGCGGAAATCTGCACAGAAATTATCGCCGACATTTCCACCCTCAAATAAATTTATTTTATTTATCTACTCTATATAATTTATTTGTTTAAAGTTGATTTATATATTTTAAAAATTTAAATCATCTTGATATATTATCAGTCATTTATATAAAATCAAAAATATCAATATGAAATTCCAATTTATAATATCATTTTTTTCATTTTTTTTCATTTCAACAGTATTATCAGAAGTTATTGAAGTTTATGATTCAGATTATGAAAATTTAGTATTTGGTAAACCAAATACTTATTCATTTGTTTATTTTTATGCTTCAAATTGTAAACATTGTAGTGATTTAAGTCCTCATTTCCAACCTTTAGGTGAATTATATAAAGATACAAGATTACAAATTTTTCAAATTAATGCTTTAGATAATCCAAGAATTAGAAATAAATATGGTTTAATTGGTTATCCTGTTTTAAAATTATTTAAATCTGATGGTCAAGAAGTTGGTTATTATAATGGGTTTAGATCAACTTCAAAATTAATTGAATTTTTAATTGAATCAACTAATATTAAACCAATTTATCCACAAAAATCTGTTATTGAAATTACTCCAAAAAATATTCAATTAGAAATTTATAAAAAATTAGAAAATGATATTATATTAATCTTTTTTGATAAAAATATTAAACTTTGGGAAGATCATTATAATTCTTTTTATCAAAGATTAGCTAAATATTATGATGAATATGTTAAAGATGGAACTATATTTGCTTCAATTGATATTCATGATTCTAATGTTAAATCTTTAATTGAAAAATATAAAGTTACTAAATTTCCAACTTTATTTTTTTTCCCAAAAGGTAGAGAAGATAATGATGATTCTGAAATTTTTGTTTTAGATCATGATGTTGGTCCTGAAGAAATTGTTAGTATTTTAATGGAATCGGATGTTGGACAAGTTAGACTTGAAGATAAGAAATTACAACAAGATGAATTACACGATGAATTATAGATATTTGTATATAATAAAAACTAATAATTTAATACCCATTTACATATATTTTCGGTAGTAAAATTCAGTAAAACTAGTAGTTCTTGTATTTTCTGTTACTATTGTTCAGAAAAGCGCTTGAGAAAAAAAACATCTCAGAAAGATGCGTTGTCTTTCTTAAGTTTCTTACAATCAACTACTACTAATTCTTTTCAATTGGACCAGTTCTGCCATTATATCATCTCTAATAAACTTCAATCCCATTACAATGTTGAACGTTTTCCGTATGGCAGGTGATTTTGCTCACATGGCCTCAATTTTGATCTTAATTCATTCAATTACAACTACAAAATCAACAAAAGGTATTTCTTTAAAAACTCAAATATTATATGTTATAGTGTTTTTCACAAGATATCTAGACTTGTTAACTTTTAATTATGTCTCATTCTATAATACTGCCATGAAATTATTCTTCATTGCTTCTTCTTTATATACTGTTTATTTAATGAAACAAAATTCTAAAGAAATTCAAGGTAATAATGATAATTTCCAAATTAAATATTTATTAGGTGGTTCAGCTATCTTAGGTTTGATTTTTAATTATAAATTCTCAGTTTTAGAAGTTTTATGGAGTTTTAGTTTATGGCTTGAATCAGTTGCAATTTTACCTCAATTATTCTTATTACAAAATGAAGGTCAAGGTGAATTATTAACTGTTCATTATATCTTTGCTTTAGGTTTATATAGAGCATTATATGTCCCTAATTGGTTTTGGAGATATTTTGCTGAAGGTAGATTTGATTTATTATCAATTGTTACTGGTGTTGTTCAAACTTTAGTCTATTCTGATTTCTTTTACATTTATTATAAAAAAGTTATTAAAAATGGTACTTTTAAATTACCTCAATAGATTATTAAATATCTATAAGCAAAAAAAAAACATCCCATCATCTACCTATCTTTTCCTTTCCTGTATCTTTTAAAAGTTACGTGTATATTTTCCTATTTTCTTTACAATTATATATCGGCCTCAATTATATTGAATTTGTTTGGTTTTCATAATGGTTTTAAATTTTAATCAATTTATTCGCTGTATTAATATTAATATTATAACAATTTAATATAAACAAAGAAAACAAAAAAAAAGAAGTATCTAATCTCTCTTTAATGGGTAATATTCTGTTCTAACACCTTCTTTTGTAACAATCAAAATTTCTAAACCATCACCAACTTCAATATGTCTTTCAGTAGCTGAGGTAAATGCATCTCTAACTAATTGTAACACTTCATCTAATGATAAATATCTTAATTCTTTCTTCTTAGTACCATTACTTTCTGGATCCATTTGATTTTTAAAATTAACTTGATTATCTAAGAAAGGCATTATCAAAGAAGCAGCAGCACCACCAGCTCTACATTGCTCTCTTTCATATGAACCAACAGGATCAAAGGAATAAATTGCACCTTTACCTTCGGAATCTAAACCTGCTAAAATAGTATGAACATAATAAGGAAAGAATCTTTTACCATATAACAAATGCTGTATTAATCTAGCAGCTGAAGGAGCAGCTAATGCTTTATTATGATCAAAATGATACCATTTTAATTGTTGTGAAAAAACTTTGACTAATTGTTGTGCATCACCAGCAAATCCATTAGCTGATAATAATAAATTATCACCAACAGAGAAAACTTTAGGTTCATATCTTGAATTAATACTATAACCAGATGTATGTCTTGTATCACCAGCCAACACAGCAAAATCTTCACCAGCAATACCTAGAATAGTACCACCATTATCTATATTATAAAAATTGATAATTGTTAGTATATGTTTTGAAATAATCTCAAAGGCAATAAAGAAAGTTCCACTTACCTGTATAAGGGTTGAATCTGTGCTCTATTGGTTGAGTTTGCACTTCATTAGAGTATTCTGATGCCATTGTGGCATTATTCTGGACATTTAACATATTTGAAAGATGATTTGGTTCCAATTAGACAAAAAGTGGGTTTCCTCAAAACTCATCAACACAGTGATTTGCCTTCTTGAATTAAAGCTCTTATTTTGTTTTTGTTTCGCACACGCAATTCTTACTATCACGCTTAAGACTCCTAAGAATCAAGCTAGTTCAGCTCTATTAACACAATTAATTGTTAAAATTATGATATTTAAGGTATACACAATATATACTAAGAAATAAAAATCAAGAAATCTTCAATAAAATTATACAAATTCCGAATTAGCTTTTTTTTCAAAAACAGATTCTTTAACAAACTTCAACTCAGATGATTCACTATTGTTTTCATCTTTATCTATAATCTCTGAAGGTTTCTTCTTCTTTTTAAACATTGTCTTATCAACAACAATTTTCTTACTATTACCATAAACAAATCCAGGATAAATAATACTTAAAGATAAAACTGAAAGTGAAGTCATCATACCTTCTAAAGTCATGAAATATTTTTCATCTGTAGATAAATTTGATTGAAACCCATCAATAAATTCAACCAATCTATATATTGTTCTAATATAAATGAATAAAACAGAAGCAGAAATACAAATCAATAAATCAATGAAAAATTTACATTTTCTAATATCTTCATATTCTGGATTGAAATTTTCTCCTGAATTTGTTTTATATTCTTTATAACATCTATATAAGAAATCATACCAAAAGTATTGAAACAAAGTCATTGAAAAAACTTGAAATGCAATACCACCAACCATAATATGAGCTCCATTATCAGTATCATCATAACTGGATAAAGCAGATGAAGCAGCACCACCACCAATAGCTTGAACAATAATTGAAATTAAATCACAAAGGATAAAAATAATTGAATATTGCATTGGCTTTAATTTAGAAAATTTGGTTCCCATAATAACTGTCAGTTGAGCTAATGAATAATATATACCAGCTAACAGAAAACATGGAGCTAAAGTAATACAAACTAGTTGAATCACATAAGGATTAAAAGTTAATGAATAATGAGCTGCAACTCTACCACTATAACCAATAACTTCCAAAATTAATCCCATTACCCAACATGTCATAAACCACCATTGTTTTTGTTTGTAACCCACAAAAAAATGATAAGCTAAGAATAGTGCATAAATAATCAATAATGCTAGATTACCACCTAAAGAAGGGACTTGTCCATGAAAGAATGCATGATCTTCATAAAACTCTATCATATAATCATAAGCAGCAATAGCATATGGAAGAACAGAATTAACATAAGTTTCATTATTTGAATTAATTTCAATATTTTCAATAATTGAATAATAAGACATAGTGGCCATTTTTTGAGCAGCAATATTTTGTAAACTTTTAACAGTCACAGAATTTTGAGCAGTTGATAAAACTGAGGCAATATTAGCAACTTCTGTAACCAATTCAGCATATTGTGAAGTTAGCGTAGCAAGAGGTGGAATTGTTAAACCTGAATATGTTTGAGACATTTTGCATATAACTTACATGCCTTTCAAGAGATGTAAAAGTAATAATCAGACATTTTAGCGATTCAGCTTGTTTAAATATACCAGGGAAGATATATGGTGGTACCGTGGTACGTGTTTGATTCTTGTGTATTATTTAACTTCTTCTTCTAGGGGGAGATACGATTTGGTTATTTCCGGAAATTCCGGTATAATTACGGATTACGGGTTTAAATCAAAAAGGGTCCAGTTAGCCCGAGCCCAAAATTCCCCAAATATTAAATCCTTATGTAAATACTAATTCTCTCCGATTTATTTCCAGTATTTACCAACTATTTTCAGCATACTTCAATTCTTTAATTATGGTTTCTTTTTTGAACTACATGCATGTAATACTTCGGTTTTTATCATTAATTCCAGTATTTTCATTTGTTCATGTCTGTATATCTTTATCTATAAATCAGTTTTAGCTTAAGAATCACATGCATCTAAGAGATATCTCTACCTGGTATTCTGGATATTCTGATTAATAATCTCTGGCTTATAATTATTAATTTCTGGATATATGAATCACCAAATATGACTTCAAAGTATCATCAATGATAAAAGAATTAAACGTAAATGATTAAATATAGAAACAGAGACTATACAACAAATAAACTGTACAAAGCAATGCAGAAAAACAAATTAGAGTTAGAAAAATATACTTTAATTTCTTTAAGAAAAGTAAATGGAATTATTGAAAGAATTGAAAGTGAAAATGTAGTTAAGTTTTGTATATGCAAAAAAATGTCTAATATCCACAGATCTCTTGCATATAATGATAATAGAAACCAACCACTTGTAAATGAGAGTCTATTGGAATATATTCATCAATTCCATCATTTCTACTTTCATAAGTAATACCTGGTTGAAATCTATATATGTGACTTGATAATCTCCAATAATATTTAGTATCTGTATTATGATTTGTAGTTAAACCTGGTGTTATAACTAATGAATTTTCTTTATAATACTCTGGATAAACAACATCTTCATAAAATGCTCTTAGACGTGAAGTTAATGTTTGCCATGTTGGATCATAAGTTGGTGCAATTGGAGCAACCATTAATGGATTATGAGCAGTAATAAAGATATTACCATAAGAAGAAATATTTCTCCAAAGTGTATTATCAACAACTAAACCTAAATTATATTCATCAGCAATAGATATACCTTGATGAATCATTTTTTCCCAAACTGTATTTAAATCATTGCCCAATGCTATTTGATGATTAATTATAGCACTTGCATTTCTAGGCAATGAATCTGGGGTTTCTCCACCAATTATAAGATTAACAGATTGTGCAGTTTGAATTAAGTATTTAGTAGCTCTATCCATACCAGCATATTTCATAACTCTTTCATTAGCTTTACGATCATAATGAGCTTTTAACACATCATCTCTTAAATTTTTTGTAAACATATCAGTATGTTCAGCTAAACATTGCATTGTACATAAATAAGGACTAAAAACAGGTAGAACAGGTTTAAATTGTGTATGTTCATATTCTGTTAAAAATTGACTTAATAATCCAATACTTGTATGATCTTCTGGTAATGAAATATCTCCTGGAGGTGTTGTAATTTCAACTCTAATGTCAACACTACCTTTTTCAGCAATCATAATAACACCAATTGGAGTACCATATGTAGTAGATAAAACTGATGGACCTTCATCAATAACATGATCTATACTATTTTCACCATATCTATCTAATAAGAATTGAGCATTATAAGCAGCACCTTCAATTCCAAAAACAGATTCATCAAAACCAAATGAGAGAATAATTGTTCTTTGATTACGGAAACCTTGTTTCAATAATAAATCCATTGCTTCTAAATAACCAATTAATAAATTCTTACTTTTAGATGAACCTCTACCATAAATATTTTGTCCATCATAAAATCCACTTAAAGGATCTTTACTCCATTCAGCTATATTTCCAAAAGGTTGAGTATCTTGATGAGCAGTAAATAATACTGGTTTCAATGATTTATTACTTCCAATAAATTCTAATATTAAACCATATTGATGAACTCTAAAAACATTACTTGCAGCTTTAAATACTTCTTTAAATTCAGTTCTTAAAAATTTATGGAAAGTTTTTAATTTTGGAAAATCATCTTCATGCTCAGCAACAGATGTATCAATTCTAATTGCTTTTGATAATCTTGAAGCTGAAAATGTTCTAAAATCAGGATCAGCTAAAACATATCTTGAAGTTAATGTATTTTGTAAATAAATTTTTGCAGGGATTGGACATAGAGGTGCATTATTATTACTTTTAGATGCTAATGTGTATTGAGGTTGAGATGGAGGAGGTGGAGCTTGATTTATTTTGTTGGTATTGCTATCACTTGAAGTAGCTGCAGCTACATTTGATAATATTGAAGGTAAAAAATGTTGAAGAATGGCAATCCCAAAGAATAATAAAGCTCCTATCAAGTAATGTGAAATTGAATATTTGTGAACAGGTTTTAAATCTTCATGACGACGTCTGAGAGGAACTGTAATTGGTTCCCTTGATCTGTTTCTTATTGTTGTGGTTTCAGTTTCAGTGGTTGTGGTAACCTTTTTCTTGCCGAACATTGTCTTGTATGCTATAAGAAGAGGATTAATTCAAAAAATTTCCAGCATGATTTGATTTAGTTGTTTAGATGTTTTATTTTGATTTCTTAATTTCGATGTTTTAAATGGCGGGTCTTAAAACACAGACTAACCTGATTTGGCATTTGCTGTTTACCAGGTGGTTTCACGGCTGTGCAGGTCAACGGGGAGCTGCGGCGCAAGGGGCGGAGATGCGGCTAGTAGGCTGACAAGTTACAACTGTAACAATCAAGCAATTAAGTTACAAATTTTCATTCAATAAGAATAAATATCTAAAAGCAAATAACTGTCCAAAACAAGACGTACAAAAACAAAACAATTAAGGGCAAAAAACACAAAAAAAGAATCAGCTAGTGATGATGACGTATGAATTTGTATAAAGAGAGTATGAGAGTACGAAAATCAGAAACAAAAGCAAACAATTAAACAAAGAAAAAAAAAAGACACATTTCATTCATTCATCTATATAGAAAACTTAACTTTTAATGACTACTAAAAACACCATCATTCCTACACCAACATTCATCAATTTCATTTTCTAATTGTAAAAAACATTTTTTAACTTTACCTTCCATTAATTTCTCAACTTTAGATTTAATAGTTAATGAATTCTCACTTTTATAAAATTGAATATGTAAATAACCAATTAATTCAGAACTTGCATCACTTTCAGGCCAAAATCTTGGTGTTGTATATGATTTAACTCCTGGAATTCTTAAAATATCATTTAATATATCTTTTAATTGTTGTTCTGGTCTATCTTGTAAACCCATTAATAAATTAGATGATGAAGATTTTAATAATGGTATTGCTGATATAAAAATCAATAATGCAATTAAAACAGATGTAATTGGATCAATTATTTTCCATCCTGTAAATTTAATTATTATTGTAGATATGATAACACCAACTGAACCTAATGTATCAGCTAAAATATGTAAAAATATACCTTGCATATTATCATTTAAATTCATATGATTGTCTTCATCATGTGAATATGTACAAGTTACATTATCAGAGTGAGAATGACTATGTTCTTCTGAATGAGAGTTCGTAGCAGTATCGTGAGAATGACTATGAGAGGTATCATGGGAGTGACTATGTATAGATTCAGTTGTTTCGTGTTTATGCTCATGTTCATGCTCGTGTTCATCATGCTTATGTTCGTGTTCATGATCATGATCATTATCGTGTTTTTCTTCTTCGTTTCCAGTATGGGAAGGCTCCTTTTCATGTTCATGTTCATGTTCATGTTCATGCGAATCGTGGCTAACAGAATGAGAATGAGAATGAGAATGACCTGATTCTGCTGAATGAGAACAAGTTGATGAATCAGCACAAGCTGATGTTGAAACATGGGAATGTCCACCACCAAATGCATGACTATGTGAGTGTCCTTCACCTGGAGGATGTCCATGATTGAAAGCAAATATACCAACTAAATTCACAATTAAACCTAAAACACTAACAATTAATAATTCTGTAATCTTTTCAATAGAAACAGGATTAATAATTCTTTGGAAAGCTTCATTAAATATTTCTAAAACAATACCTAACAATAAAGAACCATTAGCAAAACCACATAATGTTTCAATTCTAGCTAATCCAAATGGATAGTGCCTACTTGGTGATTCTTTATTATTTTTAGCAATTAATGAAGCTAATAAACCCAAGAATAATGAAAGACAATCTAAAAACATATGTAATGAATCACTTAATAAACTTAATGATTTAGATCTAAATGAATATAATAATTGAATAAACATGAATGAAATATTAAGTAACAGGAAATTAAAAATTGCTTTAATTTCTTTAGAATGCACCATTTGATATAATAATCCAGAAACTGTGGATGTAGGAATATTTTTTTCATTAACTTCATCAGATATATCACTTGTTGCTGAAGATGTTGGTTCAATAGGTTTAATAATTAATGCAATGATAGTAGTTAATATTAATTGAGGTAAGTCATTAACGAAAAATGTTTTAAGAAAAGCAGTGTCAGTAAAATTGGTATCACCAGTAACACAAATATGATTAATAACAATTATAATAATATCCAAAATAGCTATATTCAACTTATAATTGGATAAAAATAACTCTTTATCAAAAAATGATCTTGATGAAGAAGATTCATCTAAATCTAATTGACTAAAAATCAAAATAATCAATGAACCAAGGCTAATAAAACCCATTTTAAAATTAAAATCTTCAAAATTAAAAGTTAATAATGATACTAACGATAAACCAGTTGAAAGAAAAGATACCGTAAGATTTGGATATTGTTTATTATCTTCTATAATATCAGAACCTAAAGGATTTAAAAAGACAAAGATTGGAACAAGTAAAAGTAAATAACCAATAATTAAATTATAAGTAAAAGTACCATAAAATAAAGAGAACCCAATATTAAATAAAAATGAAAGTAAATAAATAGCAAAAACCTGATACTTTTTAAAATATGCCATAGTTGTACTTTCCATTGAATAACTAGTTTGAAGTTTTATTGAAATATGTTTATTTTTAGTTGAAATTCTATTAGTTAACAGTGTAAAAATAAGTAAATTCATCAAATTTAATGGAGAAATAAACTGATTAGCCAGAAACAAAGATGATAAAGGCACTAATAACAGTAGTATATTATTAAATATTGCAAATACACTATTTAATTTATTTGTTGATGTTTTTATATTGGAATTATTGATCTTGGAGGTGGTCATACCTATTTTTCCTAGTACTGACAACGCAAGAAGAGAAAATGAAGCAAGCAATATACTTTGAAGAACAGGAGCATAATATTGACCATATGACGGTATTTCGTTTGTGGATATATCAGAATCTTCATGATTTGTTGTTGTTGTTATTGTTGTTGTTGATGATTCAAGCTTGTTTGTGCTTGTGAGAGTGGAAGAGATGAGAAGAGTCGGCAATGCTAAGAACAGAGGAGATAACTCTATCACGTCTGCTACTCCCATATTCTGTGACTGTTTGTGAATATTATAAAGAAGTTGTTGTTGGTAAAACTAGTTGTTGAAGTGAAACTAAGGAAGTTACTGTAATAAACTGTATACGTAACGTTAACGTTCACCGCGACTCAAAAGCACCTGGGTGGTTTTTGTTTTCGAATTACGTACTGGTTTATATTACTACTAATTAAATGGAATACTTAGAAACACAGTTAGTATACATCATCAGATTTCTCCATAGACTTGAAGATGTTTTGCATTAGCACCTTGGTGTACTTGTCTTCTAAAAAGTAAGGAGTGGAAGGATCAGGTTTCAAAATGAAATGAGTTAGATTCAATCCAACTGCATCAACAAACTCTTTTTGTTCAATCTCCCCAGTGATTTCAGAACGTAAATTAAAAAGATGATTTAGAATAGCATTTAGTGTACTCTTCGAAATTATCTCCGACTGGTTCTCTGCTGTTTGTGCGTCATAAAATGATCTGATATAATCTAACTTAAGATCAAATGAATCCTTAAAAGCACCATTCAACACAGTAATATGTGATGTATCAATTAATGATTCAGGTAATTCTAATAAATATCTTCTTAAGAATAATCCAAGATTTTCATGATTGGAACTATTTAAAACTAAATCCAATTGTTCAACTAATGCATCAGTAGATTTAGCAGTTTTACTTAATTCATTAATCTTATTTCTAATAGTTAAAACTTCTTTGAAATCATCTAATGACACCAATTTCTTAGTCCAAACATTAATTTGTTCTTTAATAGGTAAACTAGAAATTTCTGCTAAAATAGTAGAAACAATAACAGATAATGATCCTTGATTTGGATAAACATTTTGAACCTGAATTAATTTAACACCAAAAATAGTTCTTAAATTAGGTTCATTTGTATAAGGTTCAAAGATATGAGTTTTTGCAATATATTTAGATTTTAATGTTGAAACTCCAAGTAAAAGATCTAAATCAGAATCACCACCTGCATCAATACTTTGTATTTCTTTAACTAATTCAGGATTTTGTCCTAAATAAAATTCAAATCTACCACAAACATGTTTAATTGAATTTTGGAAAGTTGTAAAACATTTTTGAAATTTAACTAAACTATCAAACATTAAAACTTCAAAAGCTAATAAAGCTTCATCATAAGATGCAATTGCTTGTTCATATTTTCCTGTTGAATCATCAACTGAATTTTTTAATCTTTTAAATTTTTCAACACTATCTTCTTTAACATCAACTTTCCCAGCACCTGTAGCAAACAATGAATTTCCTAAAATTGAACTCTTTTTAACTTTTGATGGAAGTAATTGTTTACCAGTAACAATTAAAGCTCTATCAGTCCAATGATATTTTGATCTAGTTGAAATTTGGAAACCTTGAACATTTTTTGGATCAACAAATTCCATTTCAATTAAATCATTCATAAATTGAGTTAAATCTGCATAAATTTCAGAATAATTGGCATTAATGAATTCATAAGCATCAGTACCTTTAAATTCAATATTTGTAGATTTACCTAAGAATGAATGAGTTGTCTTTGTTTCACTTGTAATTCCTTCAACCATATCAGTTAAAATTTTAATTAAATCTTCTTTAGTAGTAAATTTATCTTTATCTAATAAAACCATTTCCTTTTCAGGATCACCAATTAAAGATTTTTTTTCATCTAATTCTTGTAAACTTAAATCATCAATTAATTTAGATAATTCATCTTTTTTATCAATTTCAAATTGTGTTAAAATTTCAGAACTATTAATATAAGCAATTTTAGCTTGTTTAACTGCTTCTTCTAATGATTCAAGTTCATTTAATTTTCCTAATGATGTAGACTTTTCATTTTGTAAAGTATTAGTCATATCAAATAAGTATCTTCTAGCTGGAATCAAAACTTCATTAGCTATATAATCTATTCTTTCACAACCATTTATACCTTGATTTGGAGTTAATTCTAATAAAGCATTAAAAGCCTGAGTTGTAGTATCTGGAGACTTTGTTAAAACCGAGCCAGCATTAGCTTTGATTTGTTTTGGTAAAGATGCAATGCAATTATGATAAATGGAAGCTCTTAATGAATAGAAATCAATCAATTCAAGAACTTCTTTTAATTTTTTAAGAGAAGTTGGTGCTATCAAAACTTCGATAACTTCATCCAATGCTTGATCAAAATGGGAGTTATAGAAGTTATCAGTGAATTCATGTGAAAGTGCGACATTACTCATGATGGATATTGATTGCTGTTGTGAAGATCAAGCTGTCTTTAGGGAAAGGAAAAGGTGTACTCATAGGAGTTTTATATGGAACTGTTGTATTAATAGGTGGTGGGCATCATTGGGGAATGGCTTTTCGGGAGTCGGTCGAGGGTGCGGAAACCGGACAGCGTACGGGACAGAAACCGGACTGGATTTTTTAAAGAAAATAGTATTTTTGATTTGTGTTTTTTGTGATTTTATACTGATGTTCATTGTTCAACAGGCAAAATATCCAGGAACTATGATCAGTATACGAAACAGATGTCTTCCAATTGTGATACAGCGTTTCAACTCCACTCAAAACGTGACTATTTCCAAAGATGCTTACTCTAGAATTCAGCAGCTTTATGCTAATGTTAAAGAATCAACTTCTTCAGAGAGAGAAACTATTCCTGAAGAACAATCCATAGTTTTGCAATTTGAAAACTTGATTAAGGGTAAAGATAGATTTGTCAATGATAACCTTTACTTCAAAACTTTAAGCTATTCCAGGGCACCAAGACGAATTCCACCTTCACCTCCAATCGTTTTAGATAAAACTTCTTTATCTAAATATATAAAAGATATAACAAGTTATCGTTATGATCTTACTCCAAATTCAAATAAAATTTTAGATCAGCTAATAGTTGCATTGGTGAAATCAGGAGAACTTGAACTTGAATCATATTTGGATCTTGCTCTATATTATACAAGACAACATAATACAAAAGCTTGTATTTGGATTAGATCAGAAATGCTTAAAACATTCCCAGGAAAAGCAAATATTGATATGACTAATTTAGTTATAATGAATTTATTATATGGTCCAAATAAAAGACGTGATCAAGTTGTTAGAGAATTACGTGATTTAGAACTTTTTGGATTACAACCAAATTTATCAACATTTTTTATATTATATGATTCATTAATTAGTAGATCAGCAAATGAATTCATTTTGGATCAATTAATTAAGAATAAACTTCCAATATCAAATTTTAATAGTCATATTGCTCATGTAAAATTTAGAAATGGTGAAAGTGTATCAGAAATAATGAAATTTTTAAATGATCATAAAATTAATCATGGTGACAGATTAATGTTGAAATTATTACAAATAGATCTTCGAAATAATGGATTTGAATCAGCTTGGACAAGCACACAAGAATTATTATCTAATGATAAATTACAACGTTTAAATTTTAATCTTTTGGCTGAGTTTATCAAACATTTTTGTAATTTAAAAAGACCTTATTTAAGTATTGCATTTATTAATTATTTAACTATTAATCATTCAATTATTTTTGATTCAGTTTTTAATGATATAATGGTTGAATATATACTTTCAATTGAAAATAAAAAACATCCTAATTGGATTCTTTTTGCTAAATATATTTATTATAAATCAAATAAACAAATTATATATGATTTAAAGCAAAATTTATTATCTGTTTCAAAAGAAATTCTAGATAACGGTTCTTTAGATGATCCATTAACATCAAAAGAGAAAGAAATATTTGATGAAATTTCTTCAAAGTTACACTGGAAAAATAATGTTATTATTGAACTTGATGGTAATTCAGAAGAATTTAAAGAATGTGTTACAAAATATTTTTCTGGAATATCTAGAATATATTAATAAACAATGTATAAATTATCTATAAATGAATTTTATAGTGTTTCCTGTAAATTAAATATAGAATTAATAAATTTAAATAAATTAATGTCTATATTTCTGGCAAATTTCACCCCAAATTTTGATACCTTCTTCAATTTTATCACACTCTAAATGACTTAATGACAATCTAACACCAGATTTTCCCCAACTTTTTTCATCTCCAGTAACTTCAAAGTTATCTCCAGTAGCTAAAATAACACCTCTTGATTCGCATTCTTTTGCAATTTGTAAAGAATCATATTGTTCAGGTAAAGTAACCCAAATAAAATAACCTCCTTCTATAGCTGAAACTTTGGATCCTTCAGGTAAATATTTCTTTATTGATTCTTTGATAGTATTAGCTCTTTCTGAATAAATTGAATTCAATTTTTTTATAAATTTATCAACTTGACCACTTCTTAACAGTTCTCCTATTATAACAGTATTTAAATGAGAAGGTGTACCACCAGATTTATGAGCACCACCTTGAGATAATAAAAATGCTAATTCAGGTGTTGCAGTTTCTTGGAACCCAGCTCTAATACCAGGACCTAAAATTTTTGAAAAAGTAGCATTTGAAATAACATTACCATATTTTTCATCTTCAGGTAATGATTCTCTATCTAAATGAACTAATCTTGGATAACGTTTAATATTATCACCTCTATAGTCCAATAGATCATAAACATCATCACAAATAATCAAAATGTCATGTTTTCTAGCTAATTCAATTACTTTTTTTCTATTTTCAATTGTTAATGAACCACCTTTTGGATTTGAAAAAGTTGGAACAATATATAAAACATATCTATAAATTTTCTTTAATGGTCTATAAGGATCATAAATTGGTTTAATATCATCTTTAGTAATTTCATTTTTAATTTTAGATTGAGATTCAAATTTTTTTAATTTTAATTCAAATTCATCAAAATCAATTTGACCATCATCCATTTCTGTTATACCAGATAATTTTCCAGAAAAACCAGCATCAATAAAAGCAGCATTGATTAAGAAATAAGTAGGAGTAACTAAAAAAGCTTGTCTAGTTATATCTTCACGTGGATAAGTGAATTGAGTTAAGATATTCATTGTTCCATATGAAGCACCTGAAGTTAAGTTAATACAATCAGGATTAGTTTCATTCTTTAAGTCAAAAGTTTTATCATTCCATTTAGCTATTAAACTTCTAACTTCAAGATTACCTAAATCAGGACCATAGTTCAAAGGATGCATATCATGGAAACCATCATAATTATCCAGTGTACCGTTAAATCTTGTTAACACCTTTTGAGTTGCTTCTAGCAATTCTTTAGTTGGCAATAAATTTGTTGAAGGATGTCCTTTGAAGAAGTTATAAGGGGCCACTTTTTGATGACTCATTTCTATTAGCAATATATTATAAGAACTTGGAGAAAGTTATAAAGGAGAGATAGTACGAATGATGATATTTTGGATATTTTGGTGGTGGATCAGGATTCAGGAGGTGCTTCTTATCCGCCAATCGAGTAATTGCCGCCAATAATATTAAAAGCCGCAAACCCACACAGTGCCGCTCTTGCGCCGCAGCGGCTCAGGAACGGTTGGCGGTTACGAGCACGCGAAATAGAAACACTTTTATGATCTCAGATGCTTCAGAACTATATGATCACAGGTTACAAGTTTTTGCAACAGGTGCTTCTACTTCTTTCTTCAATTCAATTCAATCTTGTCATCTCAAATCATTAAAATGGCTAAAAAATATTACGCAGTGGCCAATGGAAGAACTAATGGTGTTTTCACTGATTGGAATTCATGTTCAAACAGTGTTACAGGTTATAGTAATGCTAGTTTCAAAAGTTTTAGTTCACAAGGTGAAGCTGAAGCATTTGCAAGGGGTGGTGGTTCATCCTCATCAAATTCTGGTTCATCAGGCTATTCAGGCTATTCAAGTACTCCATCATATTCTGGTGGCTCATCTAGCTATTCTGGTGGGTATTCTGGATACTCAAACACTCCATCTTATTCAGGTGGTTCTTCTTATGGTAGTTCATCAAGACCCAATTATAACTCTCAACGTGTCTATACCGATGGTGCTTCTAAAAACAATCAAAATCAATATGCTAGAAAAGCTGGTTATGGTGTTTTCTTTGGTGAAAATGATTCAAGAAATATAGCTGCTCCATTACCAAGAGGTAGCAAACAAACGAATCAAGTTGCTGAATTAACTGCAATTGATAAAGCTTATGATCATATTCTTGCTTCAGCTAATGATAGTTCAAAAAATGAAAAATATACAATTGCTACAGATTCTAAATATAGTATTGATTCTTTAACTAAATGGAGTGATAATTGGCAAAGAAATGGTTGGAAGAATTCTCAAGGTAATCCAGTTGAAAATAAAGAAGTTATTCAAAGTATTTTATCTAAACAACAACAAGTTAATCAGCAATATGCAGCTAAAGGATGGGGTAAAGTTGAATATGAACATGTTAAGGGTCATGCTGGTCATTATGGAAATGAAAGAGCTGATGAACTGGCAAATGCTGGTGCTGCTATGCATAATTAAAATAAAGTAACAGTATATATGTGAAGTTTACAATGTTTTTTTTTGGATTTTCTCTTTACTTTCTTTTATTTTTATTTTCTTTTCTACAATAGTTTATTTTCTTCATCTTGATGTCTTCTTGACTTACTATCATCATTAAATCAAATGAGTTACTTAACTCATTCAAATAGAGTTATATTTGTGTAACCTATAAATACCCATAAAAAACAAAATAAACAAATAAACAATTTTTCATTAAACCTTAACGTAAACTTAAATATCAAATAATTCCTTATAACTCTCATAAATATATTTATGTAAATCAGTAGTTTGCATAGATCTACCATAATTTCCAAAAGCTTTCTTAGCAGATAACTTAGCTAAAGAACAACCACTATAAATTGATAATAATTTAATTTCATCTTGTGATAAAATTGGTGGGATTTTAGATTCAGGCCAAATTTGTAATTTATAAGCTGATGAACCCCAAGCTAATAAAGTTGAAATTAATCCTGTTAATGAATCACCTTGACCACCAACTCTTTTGTTTGATCCTTCATCTTTATTAATTAAAACTGAATCTTTATAAACTATTAAATCTTCTGCACCTTTATGTAAAACTGTAAGATTTAAATAATTTGATAATTTTTGAACTTTATCTAATAAAGAAAGTGAAGAATCATCCACTTTGAAAACTGCATCATAAATTCTTTTAAATTCAATTAAATTTGGTGTTATTATTGCATTTGAATAACCTTTAATTAATTCAGGTTTTAAACTTATTAAATATAAAGCATCAGCATCTAAAATAACAGGTATATTTCTTTTTTTAATTTCTTTAATTATTAATTCTAGAGATTTGAACATCAATGAATCTCTACCAAATCCAGGTCCTAATACAACTACTTGAATATTGTTTAAAACATTTAAAATTTTAGGCATAACTTCATTTTTTAAAAATTCAATTTCTGAATAACCTTTATTATGTTCTTTTTTATTAAAAAATAACGAATCTCTTAAATAAGGATGAACCATTAAATCAGGAGAATAAGATTTGATCACAGTACCAGCATTCAATTCACATATAACATGAGTTAAATCACAACCCAATTGAGCACAAGCATGAGCTGAAAAAAATGGAGCTCCTGTATAATCTTCACAACCTCCAATGATAACTATTTTTCCACATTGACCTTTGTAGTAAGTGGGTAGTAGAGGTGGGATGAATTTCTTTGTTAAGTTGAGTAGTTCTTGTCTAGACTTGTTGGCCAGCATCTTGAATCTGCTTGATAATAAGAGTACGTAGAGAGGAAGTTGTTGTTTTTGTAGGTGAGGTGATGAATTTAAAGATTTAAGCTGCTCATCAGATAACTCTTCCTCTGCTCTTCCTCTTCCAATCACCACAACTGGCTTCACTGGACTCAATCAGATGGGAGAATTCAAAGATATATATGCTGTCGTTGCAGGACGAACTACTGGCTTGATGTTTGATGAACAATCAGTGCAAAAGAGTATCATAGGTTATCCAGGTTCCAAGTACAAAGTTTTCAAATCATTCTATAGTGCCTGTTCCTATCTAAAATCAAATGGCATTGATTACAAAGATGTTGATGAGTTCCTTGATAAACTAACTTTTCAATGTGGTGTCAGGTTTACTAAAACTGATTTAGCATCTGATTTCGAAAAGTTTTCAACGAAAGAGTTGTATTTTTGGTTTACAAGTAAAGTTTATGTTAAGGGTCGTTGTACATTTATATATATATGGTACTAAAAGAGCTAAATTTGGTGTTTTCTTTGGCGATGATGATTCAAGAAATATGTTTGAATTAGTTCCAAAAGAGTTCAATCAAACTAGTAATTTTGCTGAATTATTTGCCATTTATCAAGCTTTAAAACATATTATTCAATCTTTGATCTATGGACCATTTGGAACTCAATATAAAATTTATTCCAATTCATTATATGCTGTTAAATCTATCACTAAATATTCATCTATTTGGAAGAGAAATAATTGGAGGAGAACAAATGGCCAACCACTAAAGAACAAAGAAATAATTCAAGATATTTGTAAATTATATGACTTGCCACCATATATGATGTCTTGGACTGGGATTCCAATAATATTTTATGTTATATAATGAATTCTGATATTGAAAGTTATGGTAATACACAGGTTCGTGATTTGAGTGAATTTCAACCTCATGAAATAGCTGAAGTTTTTAAAGATTCGAAATTATATCTATGTTACAACACAAATGATGGTTCAGGTCATAATTCAAATATAGATACATCAAGAAATGAAAGTAAAGTTTCCACTCCAAATGCTACTTCTAATATTGCTGAAAATACCCCAAGAAATAATACCACGAATTTCGTTTCTACAAATACTCCCCAAACCAATAGATCAAACCACACAAGTAATTGTGTTGATCAACAAAGTGCTACGCATACAACTGCTCAGAATTCTCATGAAAATATTGATCCTGCACGTCAACGTAGAATTGCAACTCCTTATAGAATTGTTCATCCAAATACTCCAACTAATGAGATTCACCGTTCTGCAAACATTTCACAAAATAGAAATAACAATAATAGTGTTCCTGGTATACCTCAAAGGACTCCTACTGTTAATAATAATAATAATAATATACCTGCTGATAACAATATGAATGATGTTCCTTTTCAAAATACCAATTATTATGAAGAAGATTTTACTCTATCTCAAATTGTAAGTGAAACATTCAGGATTGCAAGTGAATCAATTCAAAGACTTTTTGGTGGTATTTTAGCAGCATTTAAAACTACTTTTGGAGTTATTCGTGGAGTATCTAACTTTATATTTGGGGTTATTTTTGAAGTTCTTTTTGCAATTGGATGTTTTGTTTATAAAGTCATTGAAACTCTTATCTCACTTACAGTTTCGGCAGTTGTTGGCTTTATACATGCTCTTGTTTTTATAGCTATCAAAACTGTTCAATTAGGGTATCAGCTTCTCTATTGGTTATCATTAGCTTTACTAATTGTATTTTTGGTTTTGGTAATTGTCGTACTTGTTATGTTTTCTGTCAAATTGACCACGGGAATAGTGTATTTCATATTCAAGTACACGGAATTTTTCATAGACGATTTATATTGTGCTATTACTGGGAAACCACAAGTTCACCATTCTATACAAATAACATTTTCATAATTCACTTCTCTTCATATGTATTTTTGTATATTATAATTTGCGTAGTTTGAAAACTCGAACGGAACTAAAACTAAAACTAAAATTGTGAAACCAGCCAATCGAGGAAATAAGGGGTAAAAAAAGCGGACAAGGCGCTAATAACTGGGCGTCTAAATGATAATAAATATGACCATGATTTATCATATAATTAAGCCAGATCAACGGGAGAAGGTTTGCCCTTCAGTGAAAATGAAACACTTGTTTTTCTTGTTTCTTCATCAACCACAGATATACAATCAGTGCTATGGGTCCACAAGAATATTACGCAGTTACAATTGGAAGGAATCCTGGTTTATTTACTGATTGGCAATCAGTTCAAGATAACATTAAAAATGTTCGAAACTCAAACTACAAGACATTTTACAATTTACAAGAAGCTCAATCATATTTGGATTATAATGGGATTCTTTATAGAGACCTTGATATTTATTTAAATGATTTAAAAAAAGAATTTAATATTCCAAAAGCTTCAAGTATTGAACAAATTGCATATGCAATTAATGGAGGATTTAATGAATTTGATCCAAATTATAGTTTTGATGTTTTTGTTAATGGATCAAGTAAAAATAATGATACTGAAGCTGCTTATGGTATATTTTTAGGTGAAGATGATGATAGAAATATATCATCAAGATTACCAATTGATGGAACAAATAGTCAAATTGCATCGTTATATTCAATTTATACAGCATTAAAGATTATTATTGATTCATTAATTACTGATTCATTTGATTTTGATTATAGAATAATATCAGATTCTCAATATGCAGTTGGATGTATAACTCAATGGTCAGAATATTGGATTACAAATAATTGGAAAACAGAAAATGGTCAACCTGTTGAAAATCAAGAATTAATTCAAGATATTTTAGTATTATATGATTTAGCTAATGAAATTCATTCAAATATTGGTTGGCCACATTTAGAAATTAATTATGTACCTAGTAAGTCAGGAGTTTATGGTGTTGATATGGCAGATTATTATTCAAGAAGTGCATTAGCTTCAACTTATCCAAGTAATGCATATTATCAAAACCAAAATAATGATAATAATAATTCTACTTCTAATGATAATGCTAATTTTGATAATCAAAATCAAAGAAATCTGTATACAGCTGTTTATAAACATGGTGGTAAGCATTTAGTTAAAAGATCATATAAGAAGAAAGGTTTTTTTAGAACTTTTATTGCTGTTATTGGGTTCTTAATTGAATCAATTAAAATATATAGAAAGTACTCTAAAAAGACCAAGAAGATAGTTAAGAAAGAAAAAGGAAATATTGAACCTACAGTATCTTTTATATCAAAGAATTCTGGTTATATTATATTTATTGTTATTGCATTGATTTCAAGACAAATTATATCATCCTTGTTTTTTTCTTCAAAAGAACCAGAACCAGAAACAGGGAAATTTGGATATTGAATGATATTATTGTATTATGTATTTATTTACTATTTTATGAGTTTTTATGAGTTTTACTGTTTTACTGTAAATGAGCGTTCGGATTTTTAGTACACTCAAAGGAGTTACAAACTGAAATTTGGCTGAGTTGACACAGAGCTGAATGTACTGTTCTTCAACCTGTTTCTATGTTCTTCTGCTGAATATACTGCTCCATCAATGGATACCCACCGTTCATACTATGCTGTTACACAGGGAAAGTGGCCTGGACTGTTCGTTGACAAAGAATCGGTTGCAAACTTGTCCAAATCAGACTATAAAGTATTCAGTGGTTTGGAAGAAGCTCAAGCTTATTTGGATTCAAAACATGTTTCATACAAGGATATCGACATCTTTCTCAGTGGATTACAAGATAAATATAGTGTTCCAAGACAAACAACTCTAGATCAATTGGCATGGGCTATTACCGGAGGTGTTAATTATACAGGTATCTACAATCAAGATGTATTCACAGGTGCAACTTGTAAAAACAATTTACAGGCTTCTTATGGAGTTTATTTCAGAAATGGAGACCCAAGAAACAGATCATCTTTATTACCATTTATAATTAAAAATCAAACAAATGAAATTGCTGAATTATATGCTATTTATGAAGCTTTAAAATTAATTATTCAATCTTTAATTAATGAAAATTTTCAAATTGTTTATGATCTTATAACTGATTCTCAATCTTCAATTGCATATATATCTTCATCAAGAAAACCAAAATTACAAAAGAATTTAAATGAATTTATTGGTGGTAATGATATAATATCAGATACAATTACATTATATAAGTTAGTTAATTCAATTTATACTAATATGGGATGTAATAAACTATCTATACATGCTATTAAAGCTAATTCTGGTGTTCGTGGTAATGAAATGGCTAATTATTTTGCTGAAACAGCTCTAAACACTGGTTCTGATTATCAGTCTGATCAGATCAAAGGCATATATTTAAATAAAGAGCAAGATCAACCTACATATTCAGTTCAGAATCAATACTTAAATAAAAATCATCCTTTAAGCCAAAATGCAAATCAACAAGTCCAATCTGAACATCAATTTCTAAATCATAGTCAAGTTCCAATTCCTTTCAAAAAAGTTCAGAATCTTCAAAATAATAAGATTCTTAAAAGTAAATTAATTGAAATTACAAATGGTAAAATCATAAGAAATTCAACAAAAGGAAATTTTCAAAATGGTCCTCAACTCCCAATTACTAAAGATTTTGCTGGAACAACAAAAGGCATATACAACAATGGTCAATCTAAGACTCTTAAAAGTCCAAAATTTGCTAACAATGTAGAACCTCTTCAGAATATAAAACCACTTCACGAGATTAAACCACTTCAAGGAATAAATTCAGCTCCTGATGGTGCTGAGCTTGAGTTAACTACATCATTGGTTCAAGATTATCCTGTCATTGAGCAAAAAACAATATCAGCTAATCATTATAATGAAAGAAGATTCATAAAATCATTGATTCTTTTTCCATTTAAATTAATCATGTTTGCAATACTCATTTATCTTATTTATTTTACATTTATCACTGTCCACATCATTGTTACTGAAGATATTTCTAAACTCTCTGGGAAGCAGGACTTATAGTATTATTATTTCAATTTATTTGCATATTTTATTTGTATTTGTACGTTTTTATATTTTTAGTTTTACCAAAGTAGTTTTTTAATAAATTTGCAGACTCGCTCAAATCGATAAGAAAAACGATAAGGATCAACTTGATTCACTGTTTTGTTCTTTTTGCCCCACTGGAAATTCCAATAAATGAACAGTTGAAATGGCTAAAGATAAATTCTATGTTGTCACTAAAGGTAGAACAACTGGTTTGTTTAAAGACTGGAACTTGGTTCAAGAAAGTACAAAAGATTTCCCATCACAAAATTACAAAATATTCTGTTCGTTAGAAAAAGCAAAATCATATTTAAAATTAGTTCAAACTGATATCAATACAGATACTGAATTGTTTTTAGATCAATTGGAAGATAAATTTGTTAGTAGACTTGATTATTCAAAGAAAGAAATTTTCCTAAAAAAATTTAAAGATTATCGTTCAGATTGTTTTAACTTTTATTTACAATTTTTGGCTACTGGTTTAAGTTATAGTAGTAAACCTATTTCAAATCCACGTGTTAATGATGTTTATGTTGGTTCAAAACAAACAAAATATGGAATTTATTTTAATGTTGATGATGAAAGAAACAAAATTGATATCATTCCATCAGAATATAATCAAACGATAGGATATGGAGAACTATATTCCATTTATCAAGCCTCAAAATTAATCATTGAATCTTTACTTTCAGAAAAATTTACTGTTAAATATACAATTTATTCAAGACATATATATGATATTTCTGTTATTCATAAGTGTGCTGCAAGTTCTCTCAAAAATAAGAAATTAGCTGATAACTGTTTAAAACTATTAGAGATAATAAAAACTTTATATTCAGTTGTTGAATGGGAAAATGAACTTGTGTTACATAGATGTTTTGATTCTGTTATTTTTGATGAATATTATAAGAAAATGGATGACTTTAAACATTCAATTAACAACAATTTGAATCAGACTGACCTCACTTCTTTGATTTCTATTAAGACCCCAGTGTCTCAAGTTAGTATAGATGAATCAGTTTCGAATCCCAATATTGTGTTATCAGAGAAAGAACAGAAGTTAGTTAAATCTAAAAGATCAAAGAGAAATCACAAGAGAAAGAAATCTAAGAGAATAGATGATAATGATAAGAAAGGGTTAGTTACTAGATTGAAATCAATATTTTTCTTTTTATTTAGAATGTTCATGTATTTATCAACAATTTACACAATAATTACAATTTTAGTCGTTTTAACTGATGATCATGATAATAATTCAAAAAGTCTTGAAAAAAGTCTTGATGATTCAGGTCTTGATGATTCTAGTAGTTCTGCATACTTCGTTGGAAGATCATAAGGTGAAGGAATTATAACTACATTTTTTAGCATTTTTTCATTTTAGTTTTTGGTTTTTTGGTTTTTGGTTCTTGATTCTTGGTTCTTGGGTTTTCTTGGTTTGGATTATTTTAAAGATAAAAAAATGGGTTAATTTTCATGGTTTTTTAATGGTAATGTTTTCAAGTGTGTGTGTCTTTATCTTATACTCTCACATCTTTAATAATACTTTTCTATTTTCTTAATTATTGTGCATTATTAATTTGATTTTTAAAATAGTGGTATTATAGGATATATTAAACGAAATGTACATAAGTAGAAATAATCTAGCAAAAAAAAAAAGCGTAATAAGTAAACTTGGTATATTAGTAAAGTAAAGTTATAAAATATTTAAATTCAACCAGTGGAATAAATGACAGGGATAATAAAAATCATAAAAGGTATCAATTTGAAAGCATGGTAATTAATCAATCTAGCTATGTATTTGGAAATTTGTAGTTAAAAAACAGTAAATTGTTAAATTAAAAATATGCATGCATGTTAAAACACTTCAACATTATCCAACTGACAATTAGTTGAATAATATATAAATAAAACAGGCCGAATAATTGATTAATTATTATATTCCCGAATTTATTTATATTTTAATTTTTAATTATTAATTTTAAGGTTATCCAACCATACATGCATAAATGTTTTAAAATCTATATCCCTTTATGAAGTTTATGTATATGCATGTATTATATTAATTAATTTCACTCATTGCTATGATTAATATTGATTGAACTAATTTAAATTAAAATATCACCTCTTACTTGATCTTATAATCAATGATAGATAAGGTCCAGCCTTTATAAGATCAAAATTGTAATTGTAGAAAGTTGTATAAATGAAACCCCAAAAAAATGTTGTTAATTGTTATAGTATTAGTAGTAGTAGATAGTTAAATTAAGTTATAGTAAAATAACTAATATTGAATATGGAGAAAGTATAAGCCTATAAGGTAAGGTAAGAACAAACAGGAAACGGAAACGGGACGGAACAGGCACACAAATAAAAGAAAAATGGGATAAAAAACGAAAAACGAAAACGAAAACGAAAACACATAAAAAAAAGCAAAACAACACGTGGAATTATAAGAAGAAGCTAGCTTCAAGCAAGTAAAAAGCATAGAATAAAAGATTAAGAAGCACGTCATAAAAAAAAGAGAGATATTATCATCAATTTTTTTAAAAAATCAAAAATCAAAATAATAAAAAAATTTAAAAAACCAAAAATGTAATAATTGTTGTGTGATAAAAAAAGTGGTATTAATATAACTTAAAAAATAGATAAGTTAACCCAAGCAAAAACGAGAAAAGAAAACCCAGTATAATAAAAAGAAAAAACTAAAGCGTAAGAAAGGGAAGGACGAAGGACGGACAGGCGATAAAGGAAAGAAAGATAGCTAGTATAAGTCGGTTGGCGCAACAGAAAAGACAAACAAGACATGTATGTTATGTAACTTATGTTATGGTATAATCATAGCAGTATAATGGATAAAAAAGATCTAATGGTTGTAGTTGTAGTAGAGTAATGGATGAGTGAGAATGATTTATAAGAAATATAGGATAATAGCATCATAATAGTAATGTAATGGTGAGCAATGGCAATTGTAATTTGTAATTGTAAATGTAATAGAAGTCCCAATAATAATAAAAAGCAAAAAATAATATGAAAAGAACCTTTAAAAGAGATAACCAGTAAACAAAAATGATAATAATAATATTAATTTAATTAATTAATCAGTACCATCATCTAAAATTCCATAATTAAACCATTTATGATTTAAAGCATCAATTGAATTAATTCTTTTTTCAGGATCAAAAATTAATAATTTTTTAATTAAATCAATAAAATAATACCAAAATTCATAATTTTTTAAATTTGATTTATTAATATTAAAATATTTAATTGAATCATTTAATGATAAATTTAATTTAAATTTATAACCAATTTTTTCACCAATTAAATCAGTTAATGTTTTTAATTGATTAACTTCATTAATTAATTTTTGTTGAGTTTTTAAATTTGGCCAAATTAATTTACCATTTTTTTTTGAAAATGAATTTGCAATACAATCTTTTAATTCTGAATTATTATTATTATTATTAATTGATGATCTTCTTCTAACATGATAACTTAAATTTAAATTTTGTTGAGTTGTATTATCATGATAAAATTGATTAAAACATTTTCTAACTAAAGTTAAATCCATTGGTTCATCTAAAACTTTTTCCATCATTGCTAAATGTTGTAAATTTTCATGAGTTTTAAATAAAGCATCACCAGTAATTAATTCAACCAATATACAACCAATTGACCACATATCACAAGGAAATGACCAACCAATACCTAAAATAATTTCAGGAGCTCTATAATGTCTAGTTGAAACTATTGAAGAATGATATTCATCATTAAATATTGCAGAACCAAAATCAATTGTATAAATTTTAGGATCATTTAAAATTTTTCTATAATAAGTTTTATTTGAACCAGGTTTATGAAAAGGTTTTTTAATATAAGAATCATCTTTTAATAAAATATTTTCTGGTTTTAAATCCGTATGAATTAAATTTAAATCATGCATAAAAGCAACAGATCTTAATAATTGTTTTGCAATTGCTTGAATATGAGAACCAGGAAATGATAAAAATTGATTTTGATCTAAAAAATCATATAATGAAATTTTTAAAATATCAGTTACAATACAAATATGATCTTTAAAATCAAAACATTCTCTTAAATGAATACATAAATTTTCATTATTTGGATCATGTTTTTTTAACATTGATAAAACTCTTAATTCAATTTTTGAAGCTTCTCTATATTTAGGTATAGCTCTAATAATTTTAATTGCAACTATATCATCATTATATCTATCATAAGCTTTAATAACTTTACCAAAAGTACCTTGACCTAATAAGGATTGAATTTGATAACGATCATTAGCAAAAAAAGCACCCGGATTAATAATATAATGACCATCTTTATCATCACATGGGATATCTTCAATTGAAGTTAAAGTTGATTGAGTAGTTATATTTGAAGAATTTGAAGAAGAATCCGTTGAATGAGAATTAAATTTATTATTATTATCATTATTAGTAGTTGGAATATCAGTATTAAAAGAGAATTTTCGACTATTTAAATTTAAATTAATATTTGAATTTTGATAAGTATAATTATTATATAAATTTGGTTGAACTATAGTTGCTTTAATATCACCAATTTTTTGTAAAACCTCACGTTTATTAAGGGATGATCTATAATTAAGTCTAGCATAAGGTAATTGAGGTAAAGATCTAGTTCTATGTTTTTTTAAATATTGAGATGGAGAATTATTATTATTATTAGTAATATTTGATAATTGTTGTAAAGATGGAGGAGGAGTATTTTGAATTGAAGAATTATTAAATTTTAAATTTAATAAATTAAAAGAATTATAAGTAAATGAAGAAGTTGAAGAAGAAGTAGTTGATCTTGTATCTTCATCAAAACCTAAAGATAAAGCTAAATTGTTATTATTATCCTCATCGAAATCAAAGTCATCATCATCTTCTTCATCTATAACCGTTTCAAAGTATGAAAAATCATTATTATTAGTTGATTGTTTTAATGTGGGCTGATGATTGTTTGTATTTGTATTTGTATTTGTTGTATGAAATTGTTTATGAAAATGATTAGTTGAATTAGTAATATCATCTTTTAAAGCATAATCTTCCGAATCCGAATCCAAATTGATTACATCTAGAGCAGTATAATCCAAAGGTTTATTAAAGGAAGAATTAGTTGGATATTGTTGTTGTTTTTTTCTTATATAACTAGTATTATTAAAGCTATTATGTTTTTGAGGGATAGTTAAAGTAGTTGGATGGATGATATTGTTATTATTGTTGTTGTTATTTGATTGATTAGATAACCTTCTAGGTCTCTTTCGATTGTAGTTGTTGGACGATACGGTGGCCATCATCCTTGATAAAGGAAGAAAAAGGGCATAAAAGGGGAACAAGAATAAAGAAAGGGAAACTGTTTCTATATATACGCCCGTCTCATCTCCTAATTAAATTGCTTAATAAATTTAATAAATTACAATAATACAATACCGTTATCTTTCATGATTCATCCCATCACGTTTTTCACCAATTTCACATATTTCTTATCACTTTTGAGAGATTAATTAATTCAGTTTTTTCAGTGACATTGTAATAATTACATGACATGCTGCCAACCTAATTAACAGGACTCCTGGTATCTGCTCCCTGGTACTTGTAACTTGTGGTACTGGTCTGTGGTGGTGGTTGCTCTCTTTTCTTTTACTACACACCGTCACATCCGTCATACTTATCCATTCATTCACTCTCATCGTATCATTCATCAAGCACTATACTAATCTCCTCCTTCTCCTTCTTCTCCTTCCGTCTTGAAACTACCCAGGCAGGCAGGCAGGGTAACCCGTCACCCGCTGACGTAAGCCCCGGTAGACGATCCATCGTGCGTAGGCTAAAAGCTAATTTCTAATTTCTCTCGTACCGAAACGAAGCAAGGGCGTGCACCACCCAGACCCAGTGCCCAGCCACAGCACTGAGGCGTACGTGCTTGCCGCAGCTGCCGCAGCGGGCCGTCTGCCATTCTGCGCCACGGGCACCTCCACGAGCGTCTCAGCCACGCTCGCATCTTTAAAATACTTCAAATCCGCTGATTTGCCACATTTCCCTCTTTCTCTTCTTTTTCCCCCTTATTCACAACAACATCATCAACAACAACAACAATGTCTGCCTCAAGTAATGCTTCCCAGATTTCCACTATGTTGTCCAACATTGACTCTAACCTCATCAACCAGACTCACGTCTCAAACTCGGAAGCTATAGGCGTTGCTGCTGCGGCCGTTAACAACAACAACAACATCAACATCAACAACAACAACACACCAGCCTCTACATCTGCCACCTCTGCCACTCATTTACATCATGATAAAGAAAACACTTCAATTACAGGTATTAGAGCTCCCCCTCAAATAGCTTCTGAAGATCAATTAAAATTCATTACTAACTTATCAAATTCAGATTTACATGAAAACCCTGAAACTAAAAAATATCATTGTCCTGTTTGTAATCATGCTTTTACAAGAAAACATAATTTAAGATCTCATTTCATGATTCATACTGAAGAAAGACCTTTTAAATGTGGTGATTGTGATGCTAGATTTAGAAGACATCATGATTTAAAAAGACATGAAAAATTACATACTGGTGAAAAACCTTTTGAATGTGAAAAATGTGGTAAAAAATTTGCAAGAGCTGATGCTTTATTAAGACATTCAAATTCTTCTTCTGGTTGTTCTGTTGGTATTACTCAAGCTAGAACTTTTCATACTAATAATGGTAATAACCCTAATAACAATAATAATCCTAATAATAATATTGTTAATACTCATAATCATAATCATAATCATAATAATAATAATACTATTTTAATTTCTCAAAAAAGAAAATCAATTGATGATGATGTTGATGATGAAGATGATGATGATGAAGATGATTATAATAAAAGAGCAAGATTAAATACTCAAGATCAACAATTGGTTGATGTTCAACAAGCTGCTGCTGCTGCCGCAATTCATCAAACTATTGATGATTCAAATAATTATTTCCAACAAGCTGATTTACAACAGCAATTACAACAACAATTGCAAAATGAGAATTCTAGATCTCATAATCAATCAAATACTTCAATTAATAATAATGGTTCACCTGAACAACAAGAAAAGATTGTGTTGTTGGAAGCTAAAATTGAATTATTAGAATCAAGAATTCGTGAATTAGAAACAAAAATGAATTAAATATTTATCGTCTTTTGCTTTATTTGTTTTTTCTTGTTTTCGTTCTTTTATTATACTTCTTCTTGTTTTTTTTTCTTTATATTTTTGACTCAAATTACTGTACTGTATACTAATTTTCATTTTCATCTGTTTTTTCATAGTTTCTGTTTTATACCTTTATTATATTATCCTAAATTAATATTAATTTATTAAAAGAAAAACAAACAAAAAAACGTAACACTAAATATCCTATATGTACATGAAATAAATAAATAAAAATCATCAATTATTTTTTCTTAATCGTTATTGATTCATCATCAGGTAATCCTAATTCATCCCAAGGAACTTTATCCATTAAATCATTATCCATTCTGCATTTTAAATAATCTTTTGCTAATAATCTACAATTTGGTGCATTTTCATTCTTAACTAATTTTAAACATTTTAAATATTGTTGCATTTGTATTGTACAATCACCAAAATGATCTAATGGGAATGATCCTCGTTCAGGTGGCGTTGGTGTCCATGCCGATAGCTTATTTCCTGGGTTGGCTGACATTTGCTAGGGTTGAATATGTTGTTGTTGAACTTGTTGTTGTATTTCGGGTTTTGAATAGGAATTGGTTTAATTTAAAAAAAAAAAAAAAAAAATAATTCTCGAAAATATAATTTACAATAATGAATTTACAGTAGTTAAAGTTAAACTAAACATAGTTTATTGAAATATATAAATTATAAATTCTCCTTATAAAGATCAGAATCATAAAATTCATTCAATGCAATCATAAATAAATTCAATGCAGTTTTATAATCATCTAATTCATTATAAATTTGACAACTAAATCTAATTAAAATATCATCATTATAAATAATAAATGGAACAAATGTATTATATCTATAAATTAAAATTTTATGAATAAATTGATTCATTTTAGTTGAGAATTCTTTATTTGAATTAATTTGAATTTTTTTAAAATAATTAATTTTATCATTATCTAATTTTAATAAAATATTAAATATAAAAGTTGATAAATTTTTTTCATCATTTTCTAAAATTCTTATACCATTTAAATTTTCAAAATAATTAATTGATTTTAATCTTAAGTCATTACAATAATTTCTAATATTATCTAATCCACCACATGTCTCATTAACAAATTTAATACCTGAATCAATTGAAAAATATGATGAATAATTATTTGATCCATTATAAAGAAATTTTTCATAAAATTTAACATTTTTAAATTTATGACTAATTGGAAATGGTTGAATTACATCTTGATATTTTGGTTTAACATATAAAATAGCTGATCCACGAGGTAAATAAAACCATTTATGTAAATTAGTTACAAAAAAATCACAATTAATTTTATTTAAATCTAATGGAATCATACCAATTGAATGTGCTCCATCAATAAAACTAAGTACATTATATTTTGAACATAATTGTGTTATTTCAATATATGGCATTAAAACACCTGGAATTGATGCAACTAAATCAAAAAAACATAATTTAATATTTTCAAATTTAAATAAATTTTCAAATTTTTTTAAAATTTCATCATTATTTAATGGAAAATTTAATTCTAATATAATTAATTTTAAATTTAATGTTTCAACAATATAATCAATTGTATTCTTACAAGCTCCATAAATTAAATTTGTAATTAAAATAATATCACCTTTTTTAAATGGATAACTTCTCATAACTATATTAACACCTGTTGTTGCATTTTGAATAAATGCTAAATTTTCATAATTTGTATTAACTAATGTAGATGCTGATTTTAATGCATTTGTCATTTTTGAATCTTTTTCAAATTGAAGTAATTTATCAGGAAATTCTAAATCTTGTTTAATTAAATCTAAATAAGCTTCATTAACTTCAATTGGAACAGCACCAAATGAACCATGATTCACTGGTAACACATCCTTGAATTGAAAGTGTTTGTCTCTGAACTCCTTACCAAACTGTGGATTCATTGTCATTGATAGAAAAAGAGAGTATTAAACAGTATCCAGTAAACATCTTTCAAAAAACCTCCTAATTTATATCTATTTCTTATCAGTGTCGGAAGTGCGTCGGATCTCTTCCGCTATACTGTTCTGGGAAATATGTGCTACCCAAATTTTTATATTTACCAATTTGATTTAGAAATAATAACATTAACCAGAAGTATAAAGCAATAATAAATATAAAATAGTAATAGTAATAGTAATAATTATAAAGAAATCAAAGTTCAATATAATAAAAATGAAAAATCAAATCAAACTATCAATAATAAACTGTTCCAAATCAAATAAAAATATCAAGAGTTAAAAAAAAAAGAATATAAATAAAAAAGAGAGCACATATTGACAAATGAAAACAATTAACAACTATAAACTATAAAAAAAATAAACTAAGAAAAAAAAAGAGTACGTAAAAAACCTTAAAAGTATAAAAGAAGATAAAGCAAAGACAAATAGAACCAAAAAAATAATTCATAAAAAAATACCGGTAAAAAAATCATTATTATAATCCAACTATAATAATTCAACATAAAACATGGGGAATAAAAGGGTATAAAAGAAAAAAAGAAAAAAAAAGAGCACCCAAAACTAAAAACAATGTAAAAATTGACTAAGACAACAAACAAACTTAACCAGAGCATGTAGAGTAATAAAATGAGAAAAAACCCAACAAAAAAACGAACAACATTAATTAATATGGTAGACATACAAAAAAAAGACAATTAAAATTCATTTCAAATTAATTTCAAATTAATTGAAAAACATCTTTTTTAAATGATCTAAAGATTTTTTAGAATCCCTAACAACAGATTCATAATTTTGTTTAACAGTTTCACGACCAATTTCAAAAGATTTAGCAGGATCATTTAAAATTTCATTTAAATCATTATTTAAATCAATTAATTTTGGTTGAATAAATTTTTTAAAATCTTTTGATTGTTTTAAAATTTCATCATTTAATTTTTTTGATTCTTTAATTGTTTTTGATTTAACATCTTCATGTAATTTTAAAACTTGTGGTTTTAACCAATTATAACCATCATTTGATTTTTCAATTGATTTATCTTTAAATTCATTTAATTTTGGTGTTAACCAATTATAACCATTTTGAACTTGATTTATTGATTGATCTTTTAAATCGATTGCTTTTGGTTTTAAATAATTATAACTATCAATTGCTGCATCAATTGAATCTTTTTGAAACTTATTAACTTTAGGTTTAACAGAATCATGATATTGATTAACTAAATTATTTTGTAATTCTTCAACTTGAGGTTTTAAATTTTTATAATGTTTTTTTAATGAAGAAATTGAATTATCTTTAAAATTATTATAAAATTTATTTAATTTATTTATTTTTTGATTTGCAATTTCAATTTGTTTAGCAGAAGTTAATTTTAAATAAATTGATGTAGCTCTTAATTGATATGAAGCTATTGAAAATTTACAAAATTCTTTATCTTTTAATAATTCTGCATTAAAATAATCAAAACAGAATTTTGGATTATCATCACCATAAATTAAAAAGCAATCATTTAAATCATCAAATAAAGCTTTTTCAGCTTGAGAACAAGTTTCTAAATAAAGAGGCATATGTCTATCAGGAATCTCATGAAATTGAATGGATTTACCTTTAATTGAATTGATTAAGGAACGTTCTGTTGAAATATTATAAGCAAAAGTAGTTAAAATACCTAAGAAAACAACAGCAAGACAAGAAGCAAAAACTTTAAAATTAAAAGGAATTGAAAAAACAATAGCATTCTTATCAGCTTTAATTAAATTTTTTTCACCATCTTCTTTTTGTAAAATATGTTTCTTTTTTGGTTCTTCTTTTTGTAATTGTATCTTATTTTGTTTCTTTAAACGTCTACGTCTTGCTTTAGCAACAGTAGCAGTATCAATGACTGTATTATTCATTGAGCCAGTATTAGTATTAGTACCATGAGGGATGATAACAGTTGAATCATTTGGAGTTGGGTTAGGAGGTCTAATCATCGGAATGCTAAAACTAGTTGAACTTTCAGGATTGATGCTATTGCTTAAATTCAAATCATTTAAAGTTGAAACAGATAATCTTGAAATTCTTGAATGACTAGTTGTAGAATGTTGTAATTGAGAAGTTAAATCATCTTCTTGATCATCATATTCATCATCTTCAAATTTATAATTTTTATGTGAACTAGTTTGACTATTTAAAGCAGAATTATCTCTAGTAATTATATCATCAATATTCTTGGTAGTAGCAGTGTGATTGTTGTCATCGTCGTCGACAGAGCCGTCAGTGGACACTATATCGTTGTAGTTGTAACCTTCAGTGTCGTCCTGGGAGACCAAGGACCATGAATCATCAGAACTGGAGTCATTATTGATAAGGGATGAGTTGCCATCGTGGCTAGTGTTGTCAGTGGAGGGCATAACGGAACAGGGCAAAAGCAGAGACAGAGAGTTGGAGAGGTATTATGTGGAGGCCTTGCTGGCTGGGTTCAGTTAGAGTATGGAGAAAAGAAGTAAAAGAGGCAAAAAAGGACAATTCAGGTTAAAACAGTTACAAATTATATAAAGGAAATAAAAGAATTAAATTCTTATCGCTCATTGGTCGGTTTGGGTCGATCGACTCAGAAGTTGGAATTAACGACGTATTCATTCAAATCAACGTTATAGTTCACAATTAATGTCTGTAACTCTGTTTTAAACCATTCATGGAAGGTCAGAAACTCTTGGTTGACATCCTTGTTCATCTGGTTTATCTCGGTTTCTAATATATCAAATTGTCTTTCTAATTGATATATTTTTAATTTTAATTGATACAGTTTATCTTTTCTTGTTTTATCTGGATCAGAATCTGTATATTTCAATAGAACATTATTAAGCTTCTTCAAATATGGGATCTTACCATATATTGGTTTGTTTTTAGAATTGTTAATAAATAATGCATTTTGTAATTCTGAATCTGTAATTGGTGGATCATTTGAATGTTTATTATTTATGGTATTATTAATAACTTCATCATCATCAACTTTAGAATGAATTAAATCATCAATCTTATTAATATTTTCTTGTTGTTTTTCATAACTTTTAAATTTAACTCTTGAATCATATAATTCTTTTTCAATTAATTTAAATTGTAAAAATTTTTTTTTATTAAATTCAATTAATTCTTTAACAACTTTTGTAAAATTTTTTAATTCAATTAATTTATCTAAAAATTTTAATTGAATTAATTCAATTAATTGATTTGAATAAATTAATTTTCTTTCAAAATCTTTACCAATTTCTTCAATAAAAGTTGAATCTTGTAATAAAGATAATTTATTATAATTTGAACCTAAATCACTTAATTCATAATTTAATTCATTAAAATGTTTAATTATACCTTTATTACATTTTGTTATATTATCTAAAACAAATTCATATTTTTCAAATTTTTTAACAATTAAATTAAATTTTAAAAATTCTTCATCATTAGTTAATTCAGGAAATAAATTTAAATTTGATGAATGAGGAATTGGTAAAGTTAAATATAATTGATTATCTAAATTTTCAAATGTATTATAAATTGATATTTTATATTTATTTAATTTATTTAAATTATTATTTTCAATTGTTAAAATATATTCATTAAAATTAATTTCTGGATCTAAAAAACTAATAAAGAATTTATTTTCATTAATTTTATCAATTGATTGAAAACATCTATTTAAAAAAACACTTAACATTCTTTTTCTATATTCAATTAAATTTAATGAATTTGAAACATTTAATACAGTATTATTATTATTAATGTTGTTATTATCATTATTATTAACCACTTTTGAAGTTAAATTTTTGGAATTAGTTAAATTATTAGAATTATTTAAATTATTTGAATTATTTCCTTTTAAATTATGATTATCTTTATTTAAATTTAAACCTAAAGAATTGGATGTAGTTGTTGTAATATTTGAAGTCAAAGTTTGTTTTTCAGGAATTGGAGGGATAATCTTATTTAGAAAGCATTTATTGAGTATATTTCTTAAAGATTCGAATTCACTGTATCTTCTTTTCACAATGATTAATTCACCTAATTTAATGGTATAAACGATAAAAGACTGTGAAATTGCCGAATGTGTTTCGTTGGACTTGTTTGCTTCGACGATTTCGAAGGACAACTCCTTGTTGTCTGCTAGCAGCTCTCTGACTCTGTCGTAGGCCATGGTTGTGTTGAAGAACTTGTTTTTGTATGGAGCAAAAGGGCAAAAAGCAGTTTACTAGAGAGATAAGTTTTGATTTTCTGTTCTTGCGCAATTGATAAAACGAATTTGTTTATTTGGTGAATTTGGTGATGAGTTGGTGGTTTTCACCTGTTTTCCACCTGTTTTCCACCAGTTTCTACAGCAAAACACGATGGTGGAGTCCCACAAGTTCAACGTGTCCTCCAATGCAGTGTCCAGCTACATCACATACGCAATTTACTCGGTGGTGGTGGGTTTGCTGGTTTTGCCTGACACAAATCCGTTGTTCAAAATATGTATGGCCAGCTATGTCGGTTTATCAACAATCATTCTATTACTCTACGGTTTCATAGTATATTTCAAGTCAATTACAATAGTGCAAGAAAACAGCTCAAGACAAGGACTCATTTGGAGTCTCTTGAACTTTATACCTAATTTAATTGAATCATTATCAAAACTTTTAATTGAAATGTTTTTAATCTTTTGGAGATTATTTAATAATAAAAACAATAAAAGTATGATTAATTTAAACAATGTTGTGTTAGCTTATCTATTAGTCAATCTAAGAAAAATAATTGCTTTAGTATGTTGGTGTTTTATAACTGAAAATGATGATAATTCAATCCATGAAAAAGCATTTTTAGTATTTTGTTTTTTAAATTTAGTTCAACATTCATTTATAATTAAAATTTCAGATGAATCAAATAATTCAAATAATATTCCATTTATTGATGGTTTAAAATCTTTTATTTCTAAAAATCAAGGAAAAAATTTTAAAATTGAAAAATTAAAATTAAAATTTAGAAGAAAGTTATTATTAACTTTAAATTTTATTTTAATGTGTTATCTATTCTCATCAATGTTTAAATTCTATTGGGAATTCGATAATCATTATTCAATTGCAATCCCATTATTAAATAGATTATTGATTTTAATTGATATGGAATTCTTAAAAACTTTATGTTTTGAAATGAATGGAATTCAATTCACTTTTAAAAATGTTGATTTTAGTATTGTTTAATTAACATTAAATTGTATTTATAGTTTGTAATGCACTTCTTTTTTCTTACTTTATATGACATACTCGTTTCTAATGACACATTTACATTTACATTTACAATATACTATTAAATAAAAATGATATTTAATAATGTAATATACAAATACTAATCTAAAGAAAATACAACTTTTGATTTTGAAATTGGATCAATAATTAAAATAACATCATCATAAAATTTAATTTTAATTATAGGACCAAATTTTTGATTTCTTTCAATTAATCTATTTAATTTTAAATTATTTAAATCATCATTATCATTATCATTTAAATCATTAATTAAATCATTATTAATTAATGTTTTTAAATTAATTTCTTTTAATCTTAATTTTTCAAATCTAATTAAAAAATTCTTTAATTCTCTAACAGTTAATTTATATTTTAATATGATTTCTAATTGATCATTAATATCTTTAATTTTTGTAAGTAATGGTAAAGTTTTAGTTAAATTAATTATATCATCATCTAAAAAAATTTCATCTTTATTTTTTGTATCATTATTTTCATAAGTAGAATCTTTTAACATTAATAATGTATCTTCATCCATTAATCTCTTTTTTTTAATATCTAATCCTAAAAATGTTAAACAATTTATACAATCATCAAAATCAATTCTAGCATTATCTTTATCACTACTTGCAAATCTTCTTTCTTCTTTTTCTTTTCTTTTATGGAAATTCATATATATATCATCATTTAAAGGATCATCAATTGATGAGTTATTATTATTATTGTTGTTGGTAATAGTATGGTTTCTTCTGAATCTTTTACGTGATTTATTTAAATCATCATCATTAGATAAATCAACTAAATTTAATGAATATTCATTCAATTGATTAATAATCAAATCATCATCATCATCATCATTGTCATCAGTATTAGTATTTTTATATTGTTTATATTTCTTATCATTTAATTTATTTAATAAATCAATTTTAAAAGTTTCAGGTATTGAATTTTTAATAAAATTATCAAAATCATAAAGATCTCTTTTTTTATTGAATGGTAAATTAACAAAGTTCAGTTTATTTGATGAATTTGATTCTGTGTTCTGATGTCGAAGTTTTCTTTCGTTCATTTGATTAATTAAAAGAAAAATTAAGTGTTATCTAGTAGTATTTCAACAACAACAACTTTTTATTTTTATTACTCGCTCTTACTAAATTTTTATTATAGTGAAAAAACAATGAAAAACAATGAAAAAATAGGTGTTTTGTTGGGTTATAAAAGAGATGGAGAAATAGTTGACGATGGTTGGTCTTTATTAGCATGTTAATCAATTTAATCACGTTTTGTTTCGTTGTTTTAAACCTTCATTTTAGGCGTTTTCATGAAAATCAACTCAGAAATCTACATTACTTCCATTTTATATAAAATACAATATTATTTCTTTCTAATTGAAGAGTTATTCATATATATAGATAGTAGCCAGTTTCGGAAGTTTCGGATTTTTATATGTATTTAGATTCACTGCTTTGCTGTAAAATTGCAATGTTTGGTTTATCAGTTTATTGCATTTGGTTTTCTTTTCTTTTACTTTATTCCATTAATGTGGTTTATTTCGTCCTCTATAATGAACCGTATAAAAATCCCAGCCCCAGTTTCAGGAAATACACTGTGTAAAATATCAACAGTTTAAATCAACAAAAGAGGTTCAGGTCGTGCGCGGTTCAATAAAGGCTGTGTAGACACTACAATACAACTGAACCTCTGTTTGGCAATCAGAAAGCATCAGAAATCATCAGAAATCATCATAAATCACACCATGTACAAGAGACCAAAGACAAGAAAACACTTTCCAATGGCTGCTTTTCATCACTTTTCATCACTTTTCATCATTAAAATCACTTAGTTAAGAAATTTAAAAATCATTTTCAGCGCGTGTTAAAACGGTTAACAGCACACCACACAGTATAACAACTTCTTCAACCAATATATATTAATTCACACAGAAATCACAGAAATTCAATGACAACACACAGAAGAAACAGCAACTTGGATATATCGACTACTGATAAGAGTATCATTCCTCTCCCCGGAAAGTTGTTTAAACCAAAACACTCCTCTTCTTCATCTCAAGAACAAAATTCATTCAAATCTTTTATTTCAAAATTTAGATTGAAACATATATTATCATTCTCTCTCTTTTGGTTTTTAATAGTTCATTATTATGAAAGAACTTTGGTATATTATACAATTAAAAAATGTCAATGGGAAAATTGGGAAGATTGGCCATCATCATCATCATCAAATATTGATCCACATCATTTAATAATTATTGGTGATCCACAAATAATTGATAATTTTTCTTATCCAAATAGATCTTCTATCTTATTCAAATTAACTCAAAAATTAAGTGATAACTATTTACATCGTAATCATTATTATTATAATACAATATTAAAACCTCATTCAACTTTATTTATTGGTGATTTATTTGATGGAGGTAGAGAATGGACTGATAATGATTGGTTTATTGAATTTGATAGATTTAATAATATATTTAATGAATTTGAAAACAATATAATGTTCAAAGCTTTACCTGGTAATCATGATATTGGTTTTGGTAATGATGTTAATATTACAGTTTATGATAGATTTAGAACTTTTTTTGGTGATGTTAATGATTATATGGTATTAGGTAACCATTCAATAGTTTTAATTGATTCAATCTCATTATCTGCAAGAGAATTACCTTATTTAAATAAAGAACCAAATGATTTCTTAGATGAATTATCAAATGAAAATCATCCATCTAAAAAATTTCCAAGAATTTTAATTACTCATGTACCATTATATAGATTTACTGAAAAACAATTATGTAATGGAAATTTAAGAGAATCTAAAAAAAAATTCCCAATGGTTAAAGGTAATCAATATCAAACTGCAATTGAATATGATTTATCTCAAAAAATGTTAAATTCAATTAAACCAAAAATTGTATTTTCAGGTGATGATCATGATTATTGTCATATTAGACATCCATATAATATTTTAGAAAAAGGTGAAGCTATCATTGGTAATCCTGGTGAAAATTGGAGTGATGAAATTACAATTAAATCAAGTGCAATGACTGGTGGTATTAAAAAACCTTCAATTCAATTAATTTCTTTATATAATCCACCATCAAATAAAAAAACATCATCTTCATCATCAATAAAAGAATTAAAAGATACTGGATCAATAGTAGTTGAACAAGAAACTTTTAAAACTAGATTATGTTATTTACCTGAACCTTATCATACATTTAAAGCATATGGAATCTTTACATTTATTTCAATTTTATCAATTTATTTCTGTACTTTATTACCTAAAATAGGATCAAAACTAAACAATAAATTAAAAACATTATTAATGAGAAAGAAAGTATCTATAGATATCATTAATTATGGTGATGATAATGGTACTTCATTACAACCTAAAAGAAATACAGGTATATCCAAATTTAAAGAAATTTTATTAAATTGGGAAATTTCAGAAAATTCAGATTCAAAAAGTTTTATTTTAAATGTTTTACTACTTTTATTTATTTACTTTTTAATACTTGGTTGGCATTTCAATAATATTTAAAGAACAAGAAAAAAAATTGAATTTTATTTCGGAATAAAAGAAGAAGAAGAAGAAAAAGAAAAAGAAAAATGCAAAACAAGATCTAGAGGAATAATATATATTTTTAGTTTTTAATTTAATTTGTATATATATAAAAATGCATGTCGTCTAATAAAATAATAGATATAAATTAATCGAAAGTAAATCTGATAAAGTATATAGTTTTTAAAGAAAGAATATTATAATGCGTATAATTAATAATATGAATGAATTGGGAAAAAAAATAAGATAAGGACATATGCATAATTAAAAAAAAACTCTGTAATTTTTATACTTATAATTATAATTTGTTATTTGGAGCAACATTCTTTAAAGCAGTATCAACTGGTTCAAAACCTTTTAATGATAATGAAGCAATTGGATCATTATCAACAATATCTCTAAACCAAGCTTTTAAAACTGGTCTACTATCTAACCAAGATTTATCCCAAGCAGATTGGAAACCCCATCTAAAAGATTGAACAGCCCAAATATCAGCTAATGTTGGTCTATCATTAGTAGCTAAATATTTAGTTTTTGATAATTGTTCTTCAAATAAATCAGCAAATGAATTTAAAGTTGATAAAGCTTTATCAACATTTTCAGTAGTATAAGGTAAATAACCAGATAAAGGATAAATGAAATCAACTAAAGTTGAAATCATTTCAGAGTTAACAAATGAAACCCATTTCCAAACTTGACCTTGTTCTTCAATTGAAGAACCATAAAAATTGTAATTACAAGAAGGAGATTTTAATGAAATTAAATAAATTAAAAGTGCAATTGCTTCATGTAACTTATAACCATCTGGACCTAAGAAAGTTGGTAATTTCTTCAAAGGGAAGTTTTTAATGTATTCAGGATCTTTGTTGTCTGAAATTTTGATATCTAAATCTAAATATTCAACTAAATCTTTGAATAAAGATGATCTTGGAGAAGCTAAGATTAAGTAAAGAGTACCTTGAGACATTTTTGTAATTGAAGAATTGAAGAGATGTGATTATCAGGGAGAACACTTGAACATTTTTTGTTTCAGGACAGAGAGCAGTTAGGTGAGCTTAAATAGACAAAAAGCTCTGTCCAGCGTCTGTTCAGAATATCCCAATCGGGCAATAAGAACCTGGAGTGCGGGTGTGGCGCTGCGCCGCTGGCAGTTGTTTCGCTAACTTGTTTTAACTTGTTTTCCACGGTTTTTCCGGGGAAGGTGCCCGAATAAGGTTTTTCAAGGTTTTTCCACTCCTTTTTTCAACCCTGTTCAAGCCCTTTTCTGCTTTAGGTAAAAAGAATCAGATACTCTGTTCAAATTTGTTCAAATAGGAAATACTGCTCATTGCTAGGGAATTAATTTCACTAGTTTCACTAGTTTCACCCTTCATATGAGCTCATCAAACTATATAGCTACCTACTGTTTTTTAGTTCATAGAAATGAAAATTTTAACTAAATTGAGCTACAAAATCTTCCTCATTTGAAACTAGGATCTTATTAATTTAATTAAGGTAAAGTCGAATGACTAAACTGATAAAAAAAAACTTTAATTTGACTCAAACAATTTGAATTTATACACGATCTGTAGACCATTAATTGCTATACAAAGTATAGTGTATTACGTATGTATGTGTGGTATGAATCGTATGATATAGTTAGTTTGCATATGTACATGTAAGAGTGAAAAACAAATTCTAAGTATATATATATAAGTATGTCTAAAATGTGAAGTAATAAAGGTATAGAATTAAGGGAGGAATGAAAAAAGTCGGAAGTGAGAAAAATGGAAAAAAGAAGATATTAATTGAAAACAAATTGAAAAATCAAGTTGTATGATAATAAGTAAAGAAAGGTTATATAGCTGGATATGTTATATTGAAATAAATGTAGTATGCTATAAAAATATGAAATGAAAACAAAGTATGAAAACAAAAAAAGAAAGCAAGTAAAAAAACACTATAGAAATTAGAAAAATCGATCAACGTATTTAAAACAGGCGGAGTATAGTAAGGCATCAAGCAGTTGAACCTATATATCAAATATAGGTCTATATAAAATTCAATTGAACATGAGAAAAGTGAAATGATGTTATAAAAAGACAATTAAAGATTAATATTAAGATAAATACAAGTCATAAGCATTAATTAGTTGTTGTTGTTATTGTAGTATAACTTTTTGGTGTTTGATATTTTTGTGTGTTTTGATTTTTGTATATTAATGAGTCTAAAATAAATATGTTAATTAAATATGTTGTTGTTTAAATGATTCAATTGAAAATTATAATAATAATTATATAAGTAAAGAAAACAAATGGAAGTTTTTAGTAGTACGTGTTCATTCATTCATTCAGGACAGTCCATCAGTCCAAATTAAGTTTTGAGGTTTATCAATTGAGAATAATCTTAAATTAATCAATTGATTGAAATTAACATTAGTTTGTTCAACAGAAGAAGAAGAAACTGAATTTGAAATTGATCTTGAAATAAAAGTAGTTTGTGTTGGATAAGGAGTTGAATCAGTAAAGGTTTCGTCGTCTCTTGTGACTTCGCTTAAGTAAACAGACAAGGCTTCTCCACTAAAAGTTGCAACAAAAGTTGATAAAGTTTCTTGAGTATCACCATTGATTTCCAAGATTGTTATAGTTCTATCACCAGGTTCAGGTTCAACAAGTGAAATGTATGCATTGTCTGCAATATCATTTAGCCAAAGCTTATAACTATCAATATTGAGCATTCTATCGCAATTAATGGGATTTAAAAAGGTGATTAGTATAGGTAGTATATAATTCAGATGCTTGAAGACTTTCATTTTGAATTGGAGTCAGTCAATTGTGCTGAGAGAATTAAAGGGCAAGATAAGAGGAACAAGTATCCTCTTCCCAGAGAACAACTTGCCTACAAAAGTAAATCAATAGAAGAAACCATCAACTATAAATATACAATAAAAAAATCAACAGCCAAAATATTTTTTTATCTCCCGATCTCCTGATCCTCCATGCCAGATCCGGCGGCCCTGCGGCGACAGAAGTGTGCGGTAGCAGAGCCTCACAGCCCCTCACGAACAATAGCATTTTGGCAGGATTTCGATTAATTAATATAATCACGTTTATTAATTTCATTTTCCTGTAAGGTTCAACTGTTTAAACAGCTAGAATCCACCAGATATGTACACCCAAGCTGTGACTCGAGTTACTCAACTACTGTGCTTCACTTAATCTTTTATTCCATGCAATGTTACTTCTTCCAGAACTTCTCAAACTCCACTGCAATTGAAATTTTATCTTAAAATTACCAAAATTGTACAAATATTTAACACTTTATACGATAACTGCGGAACTTTATTGCTATATATGAATGAAATATAATATAATTAACTGACTAAATATATGTGACATTGTGATTGTTTGGAATTATAATCAATTATTGCTGATATTGTATAGTACATGTATATATATCTTGTAACTTCTTGTTATAGAAATACAGCTATAGTAATATACGGAAAAACACAAATAATTTTCTAGATTCAAAATTGATATCTTTTCTTACTTAATCTATACCTTATATTAAGTTATATACCATTACCATATATATATATCTTTTGAAATACGTACATACATATCGTTATAGTTATAAACTTATATAGCATCAACAAGTCCCATTTCAATCTATATATAGTTTTAGTTTTTTTATAGTATATTTTATTGCAATTAAGTTTTAGAATGATGTAAGAAGTAGTAATTAAACAATGCAACTATAGTACTACATGAACATATTGAACATATATATGTAATAATATATAAAATGTTTTGGTTTTCTAGCTAGCTCCATATATATATAGTCAAAACCATGCACTAGGAGATGGACGCTGAATTAATAGGATGGTTGTCCAATTAATAGGATGGACTTTTAGTCACGTGATCTTTAACTTAGCAGGACACGTGATTATCACGTGCTCAACACATAGTTAAGGATCACGCGACCAAACGGCCAAATCACTAATTAGGCGTCCATCTTTTTAATTAGAAGTCCATTTCCTAGTGCTTGATTTTGACTATAACGTTACGTTCCTAAACTTCCTATATATGTAGAGCTATAGTAGAAAAATCGATATATATATATTTATCAATTGTAATCATGAAATTAATATTAATATTACATATGCTTATGGTATATAGAATTTATAATTAATTCTTAATTTATTTTAATTTAATTTTAATCATATGGTATGGGCAATCGATCTAGCTGGGGATATAAAATAATAAAAATTAAGAATTAAAGGAAAACAATTAATTGTACTGTTATTGTTCAGCTTTGTTGATAATATTAATACCAAATCAATCCAACTTAAGTATTATATATGGTTTAGTGTACATGTATAAGGAGGAAGGAGGGATACACAAAGCACAAAAAACATTTTGGAAGTTTCCTAAAGTGGATACTCACAGAATGAGAATCGATCGGTGAATCACAGGATTCACAGCTATATCAGCCTATATGTAATTATAACTAAATAATTAATTATAATCAACTTAATAATATAATAAAAAAATTAAGTTAATTATAATTGCAATTATTGCATGCTTTAATTAATTTTCTATTAATATAATTTGTATAATATGTATATTTAATTTTAAATTATTGAATCAATCATTAGTTTATTTGTTTTTATAACATGGTATACACATTAATCATTAATTTGTTGAAATTAAATTTACACGTCATCAATCTTCAATATTATTCATTATTTGTTTGTTGAATTCATCGCCGTATATTCCCTTAATTAATTATGAATTTATAAAATTACAATTATAATTCAAGAATTCAAGAATCAGAATTCTCAACCAAACCTTTTACCTTTACCATAAAATTAGTATACCTATTCGAAGGATTCATAAACGGTTCCCGACGGATCCAACGTTATTCCATAGGTTGAATTCTTTAACTTTCTAGCTGATGAATATCGAATTATGTTAATGAACTTTATGAGTTAATTTACTTTAATCGGATATATAATTAAGTTGATTGCTTATATCATATCAGATCACAAACATATCAAACAAACATAGCTATATTTAGATAATATAATATATATAGCTGAATCTAAATAGTCAACTGTTCAAAACAATGGGATCGATCGATGAATATTGAATTAATCAAGTACTCCTTTAAAAATCTCAACTTTTTAATTTGATTCAATATGTTTAGTTGAATATAACTTTCTCATAAATTATATATATTTTAGCTTGGGTGAATATAGTCATTATCCATTATTTGTCATATTCATACTGTATATAAGATCAAAATATAAAACATACAATTAAGCTAGGAATTAATCAAATTAATCAAAAAATTTTATACAAAACCTGGAAAATTTCCGCAAAAGGTACATGCATATTCTGTGGCTCAAATATATGCATTCTTGCGGCATATAGAACAAAGCTTAATTCCGGCATGCATCATGGAAATATGCATGCACGCCGCACGTACATATTCATGCATATATGGGCGCGCGCGGGACTGGCCGCGGGAAATATTAAAATGAATTAATTATATATATAATTAATGAATATTTAATTAATTATATATATATATATATAGATTGATGTTGCAATCGCGATTCGCAATATATTATGCATGTACATGCATATGCATATATCCAATCTCCGAAGCTACCGGCAGAGAGTCAGAGACTACAGTCAAATCCGGAAATCAATCAGATCAATCATATAATTAATTAATTATATAGGAAATTAATCAAATATATCGCGATTATAAAAAAATAAACACGGACGACCGCGATTCCGCGGATTAAAATGAAGTGAGTAAATACGGTCATGAGGCGTGATGGCTCTCCCCTATAGTTCATCGATATATGCATGCATGATCGATGTTAATTTTATTAATTTTTAATTATATCATCGATCAACATCATATATTATTATTAGAATTACTACATTATATGATATCTATATAAGGACAGAGGTATACTACATTTTTTCATACCGTACTTGTTGAATTTGTTTAGTGACTTGATCTCGTCGTGATCCGTATTGAAATTTTGAAGTTTCACTTGTCATTAAGTTATAAGAACTTAAGATCTATCATGAAATTGAAATTATAAGCTAGCTATATATTTCAAAACTATTAATTTCATTAATTCAAGTTTCCATTTTAAGTCAAACTACAAATCTAATACATAAAATTATTATTCGAATGATGTTGCAAACAATTAACACGATATATATCTTAATCATAAACTAATTATATCATTATATGACCTAGCTATGTCCAAATAATTCTTCTAATTTTCATTTTCAATTAATTACAGTATTCATATTAGTTGGTAAAGGGTGACGTGTCTTAATTATCTATATCAATCAACCAACCTGGTCCAACCATGCAACCAACGTCAACTGTCTGTCGATTTGTTTAGTACCTATAGGTAAAGCCTATATAATAAAGCAATATAATGTTTAATTAATTTGGCTGATATCGATATCAATATGGTAATTTTGCATCCTCTCTGGATTCCTGCAAAAATGTTAGTTAGTTTAGCTATTACAAATATAGTATTATATGACCTTCAAATCAGATGTTGTGACTGGAATTAACATTCTAAAAAAACTATTTACAGCAGCTCTGTGTTTTTGTTTGCTAGATTCTATCTTCTCTTCTTTGATTCATTATATTATGATCATAATCAGTTAGTTTGGTTAAAAGATTAATTATTGTTAATAATTATCCTTCAGAATTATTGCCGTCTAGAAGCACGTATATTGAATCAATTAATATAAATTTCTAACAATTTTCAGAAGAATTGATTGTTAGAATTGATTGTTTTTTATGAGCTGATAATTACTTTTGATAATTTTGGAAGTATCAAATTGAAGCTAACCCTAATCATTAATTACTACTTGGTAAACTATTAAAAAAATCACTATATATATAGCTGAACTGTTAATTCTATTACATGAAGAATCAAATATATGTTTTTTAATCTTACAATTAAATGTGTTACAAATTTGAAGGATATTTCCAAAAAGGGGTTGCTATTCTGTTAACAATTTTATGATCCCACTTTTTTTTTTGATTGATATACTGGATTATACCTTACAAGTAAGTATATTTATCCATGGTAAAATATATATCTACAATCATGTTAGAAGTTTTAACACCTTATATTGAATTGGCTGATTAGTGGGACAGGGTCCAGGACCCAGGCACTATAAGCCCAGCTCAGCTAGGTGTATAGTTTTCCCATGGTTGAACATCACTTTTGAATAAATTTCTAACAACAACAATTAGACCATAGTTCGGATATCAAAAGGAGATAAATTACTTAATCAATTTATTAAGCTAGAGCTAACTGAACTTGAAAAATATCATCGATCACACGATTCATCAGAAATCATTTCTATTGAATAAGACCTAGCTATTAAATATATCATGTTATCATTCTTTTGTTAATTGTTTCCTGTGAAAAATGTAATATAATTAAGCTAAAGAAAGATAGTGGAACCATATATTATTCTTTAAAATGAACTTAAAGTCTGTTTTATATAAAGCTAAGGTTAAAGTCCGCTTTTGCCTCATAAGCCTAGTTGATAGCTGATAGTGTAGTTGTATTTCTGAATTAAATTCTGTTCTTGTAATATATAATATATTATAATTAATGGGAAACTATAGTTTTCTCTTAATTTTTGATGAACTTGAATCAAACTAGTTAAAGAGATTGAAAATAACAACAATTTTTCTAGGTTTCTGGTATCTTTTTTGAGTGTTTTTGTCGAGTGAACCACGACTGTCGACGCTCGACTATCGACGGGTCACGTGCCGACAAATTAAAAAAAGTACAGGTGTAAAGAGAACAAAAATAAATAAACACTTTTTTACTACTTTTTAACAGTAAAAAAAACAGTAACAAAAAAACCAATTAAAGGTGGCAAAGATGGTGATATTGAAACTGCCAGATGATAATACAAAGCCGAATTCATTGGATCCTAAAATAATTCATTTAATATCAATAAATATATCTAATTTTCCAACTTTATTAAATTTTAGTTTAATTAATAAATCATGTTATAATCAAATTATAAATGATGAATCATTATGGATAATGTATTTAAAACAATTAGGTAATTGGAAGAATCCTGAAAAGAGAAAACATACACATAAAAAATCAATTTCATCAAAACAACAACAAGAACAACAACAACAATTATTAATTTTAAATGATGATAATGATGATGATATTTTAAATTCAATTAATCCAATTAATTGTTTAGATAATAAATTATCAGATTCACATTTAGCAAGATTAAAATTCATCAAGATATATTCTATATTACAACCAATAATTAGTGATATGTTAATAAAACAATATTCAAATATTCAAAATTTATCAATTTTTAAAGATTTTAATAATCCATTAGATCAATCTAAATTATTTACAAATATATTAAGATTTTTAAATTTATATAAATTTGAAATTAGTTATAAGACAATGTGTATTAGATTAAATACAATATTAGAATTATTTGTTAATACATTAATTAGAGAAATTGTATTAAATTTAAATTTAAAAAAATATAAAAATGTTAAATCATTAATTATATCAATGGATTATTTAATTATTGAAAATAATGAATTTATAAATGTTGATCCATTAGATTCATTATTAGAATCATTTATAAATACTTATATTGAATCATATAATTTTTTATTAAATAATATTGATGAATATTTTGAAAATGTTTTAATTTTTGAAAGAGGTGTTGTTAATGGATATAAATTAAATTTTAATAAGATTGATGAATTATTTGATGAGAAATTGATTAAGATTTTAAATAGTCAATTAAATGAAATTAATTTAATTTTTAGATCAACTAATGATGAAAACAATGATGATAGTAATATTGATGAAGTTCCAATTGTTTTAAAAATATTTGAAACATTTTTAGGTAATTATTTAATTGGTGGATTTATAGATAAGATTATTTTAAGAGCTAAAGAGATTGATAAAATTGATAGAATTATTGAATATGATTTTAAACCTGAAAAAATAAAGAAAATAGAGGAAGAAAATTTAAAAAAAGATGAAGAATTGATAGTTAAAGAAGATAATGTTTGGAAAGAAGGAGGAAATGAAATATTAAAAGCAGAGAATACAAAGAATGAAGAGTCAATTGAAGAAGAAGAAACCAATGATCCACGTATTAATATAATGAATGAATCATCATTATTTTTTCAATGTATACCATATTTCCATCAAAAGATGATTCAATTAATTAAAACATTAAATTATCCAGAAACAAATATAAATAAATTAGAAGATACTAATAATCAATTTGATTATATTAATGTTATATCCAATTTTTTAAATTTTTATTATGAATCATCATTATTAGAATTTTCAGAAGTTTTACCAAAACAAACAGAATTATCATTATTAAAATTAATTAAAGATTGGAATTTAAATAAATTAGAAAATCAAAAGAAAATTGAACAAGATATATTAAATTTAGTTGTTGTTGAAGAAGTTAATAAACATAAAGTTGGTACATTTGATATATTTACAAATTTTACAAATATTTTCAAAAAGAGTAATACTAAAGAAGAAGAAGTTATAGAAGAAGAAATTATTGATGATAATAATGATAATAAATTAACTAAATTCACAGCTAATTTAAAAATTTTAAAAACAAATGTTGAAAATATAAAATCATTAATTAGTATGGATTTAATTATATTAATATTACAAAATGTTAAAAATAGTTATGAATTATTATTAGGATTAACTAAGAATTCCACAACAAAAGAATTAAACAAGACATTATATGAAACTTGTTCCAATATATTTGTTAATACAATTACAACAATTATAAAAGAACATATTGAACCAGGATTTAATGAAGCATTAGAAAGATTAAAAAAATATAATAAGAATTTAATTATAAATGAAGGAGAATCCGAACCATTAACTAATTTTATTGAATTAGTTAATGTTGGAGATTTAATAATTCAAATGATTGAAATATTTTATCAAAATGAATTAATTAAAACTGGAATTGTTAAATCATCAAAATCATCACAAGGTGGACATATTGATTTTTTAAAAAGTAAAAATAATAAATGTGATTCAATTATAACTAAATTAGAAAGTATTTTAGATTCATATGTTGCAGATGGATTAGATATTTCAATTAATTATATAATGAGTGAAATATCATATAGTATAATTGAATCTGATTTAAATGAAAAGACATATGATATAAGTAGTGATGAAGATAGTATGATTGATTCATCAATTAATTCTAAATGGATAGTTGAAATTATAAAGATATTACAAAAACGATTTGAATTAATTAGTAATTCAATTGATTTATCAATTTTAAATATATTTAAAGAAGAAATTTGTGAACGATTAATTAATATAATAATTAAATTAATTAATTTTAAAATTATAATATCAATTAATGGATCAATTAAATTTATAAGTGATTTAAATTTACTATATGATTTTTTTAAAAAATTTAAAATTAAAAAATCAATTGAAATTTTAAAAAGTTTAAAAAAAATTTCAACAATTTATTTAATTGATTGTTTTGATAAAAATCAATGTAAAAATTTAAGTAAATTAGTTATTTCATTAGGACGTGAAAATGGTTTTTTTACACCTGAAGAAGTTTATAAATTTTGTTCAAGAAGATCAGATTGGATTAATATTAAAAAATCTGTTGATAAATTAATGTATGGGTTTGGAGCTGAAGATTGTATAATTACATAAATAAATATATTAAAGTTAAAAGCTAGTATAAATAAATAAAAATAAATAATAAATAGTAAATAGTAAGAAATAAATAGTAATAAGTTAAATAAGTTAAATTTCTAAATAATGAGATTGTTGTTGTTGTTGTTGTTGCCAATCCATATTTTTTAAAATTGAATTAATTACATCAATATTTTCTTCTTGAGTTTTATCAAAACAATCTAAATCATTAACTAGATTATAAACAGTTAAATTTAAAGATTTATGATCATCTAAATCATGATCAATTGAAGAAGATTCAGACATAATTGGAGAATTTGAAGAAGGAGGAAGAGGAGATAAATTTAATTGATTATTTAATTGATTAAAAATTGAAATGAATTGAGAATTTGAATTAGGGGTTGGAGTTGGGGTTATGAAATTTATTAATAAATTATTAAATAAATCATTAAACAAATTTAAATTATAATCATTAATTGAATTAATAATTTTATTAATAATTAAAGAAGAATCATCATTATTAATTAAATTTAATTTATCAAAACAATTTATAAATTGATTAATACTATTTAATTGAAAAGATAATTGAAAAGAAATTAGGGTGATTAATTCTAAAATAATGGATTCCCAAATTGGTAAAGTGGTTGAATGGAGTAATGGTAATATTAATTGAATTAAATTATAAATTTTATTATAATTTAATTGTTTATCTAAATCATCATTAAATAAATGAATTTCAATTAAATTAATGATTAATTGATTAAAATAATTAAGAATTTGGTAATTATTTGATAATTTAGATAATTGAAATTTAAAATAATTTAAATTATTTAAATCAATTAAATTATTTGAATTATTATTATTAAATTGATTTAATAAATTATTTTGAAATGAAGTATATTCAATTAATGGATTATTAATTGATTTAATTGATTTTATATTTATATTCTTATTATATTTAAAAGATTTAAAAGAATTAATTATATAAATATAATCAATTAATAACTCATCATCAGTTTTAATATCATCTAATGAAATATCATCATCAATAGTTGAAAAACAATTTAATAATAATTTAGAAATAATTGAAAATCGGTCATTTTTTATATTTAATTTAATATAATCATTATAAATTATTAAATTATTTGTAATTAAATAAATAATTGTCCAATATAATAATTGATTATAATTAAATAAATTTAAAGAATTTTTAAATAAAGGTAATAAATTTGGTAAATGAATTAAATAATTGTTATTAAATTGTATGAGTAATGAATTTGAGTGATTTAAATTAATTTTGAATTTATTTAATTTGAATTGATGATTATTGATATCATTATTTATAATTTCATTATTATTGATATCTTCGATATCAATAGTTTCATCATTTATAATTTCATTTGAAATATCATTATTACTATCAATAGTTTTAATTTCATTTATATTAATTGTCTTCATATCAATCAAACCATCAATCTTTAAACCCTTTTGAATTAATAAATTTTGTAAATAAATATCATTTTGAATTAAATTATTAACATTTAATTTCAATTGATTTACATTTTCAATTAAATTTTTAATAATATTTGATCTTTTAATAGGTATAATAATTTCTAATTGACAATTTAAACCTTTTTTAAAACATGAAGTACATGGATTAGGAGCCGTTTGTAAATAATTACATTTAGTTTTATGTTTTCTACATCTTGAACAAGATTTTAAATGTTTTGGTTTTGGTTGATCAGTAAAATTTGGAGGATTTTTATTTATAATTTTCGTTGTAACTTTTGAACAATTAATTGAAGAAGATTTCGGAGTCGGAGTTGTTGAATGAGATGAGGTATTTGTATTTGGTAAAAGAGGGAGCAGTTTTCTAGACATTGTTGATATACAGAAATCGCAGAAGAACAGGCAGTA